>VKKT01003684.1:9260-25857 GCA_008038995.1 Haliotis laevigata | reverse complement strand
TATGTATGTATGGTTGTATGTATGTATGGTTATATGTATGTATGGTTGTATGAATGGTTGTATGTATGTATGGTTGTATGTATGTATGGTTGTATGAATGGTTGTATGTATGTATGGTTGTATGTATGTATGGTTGTATGAATTGTTGTATGGTTATATATTTCATGTGTATGGTATTCATGTGAGCCTCACTGATGTGTTACTGACTTTACAGTGTCCCATAGGTCAACCTTGGCCGTTTGTTTTATTATTTGTGTACTATTCATCCATGTTTGTATGTATGTGTGTATAACTGTCAACACTTAATAAACAATTCATTCTATCCTTCTCTCTCTCTTTCTCCTTAAACGTCACATATTTTCTTCAAAGTCCTACCTGAAGATGCCATATGCTTGGCATCTTGGAGGCGTAGAACATATTCTGTCTTCTGTTAACTGGAGGGTTGGGTCGATCAGTCTGACTCACTAATTCCTTAAATTCAATAATGACAAACATAGGTATGTGACTTTAGTTTCAGCAGGAAGGAACAGTATTATATTTATACATCAAGAAGTGACAGCATTCAGATACAGACTTCATGATAAGAACCCATTAATAGGGGATCCTGACAAGTATGGGACACAACTCTACACAGCAAATTGTGCCTTTTAACAAACCCTTCTTTTCCAGTAGATTGTTTCATTTAAAGGACAATATACATACTTATATGGTGGTGGTGGTGGCCACCATGGTGGTGGTTAGGGGTGTGGGTATAGCTGAACTAATGCTTGTTATTTTGTAGAGCTGTACCAAGGAGATACCGCACCACAGTTTAGATACACTAGCATGACACAGTATACTGATTCAAGCTAATCTGTCCTTAATTTATCACCTAATGTGAGCACCAAGTAGGGTAAACAAAACCACCATCTTTTAAGGTCTTCTGGTATGAGACCTTGATCAGACCATGACCTTCACCTTGGGACACACTCTTTCCACTACAGCACAGAGATGGTCTCTTTACTTGTGACATCCATGGCTGTCTTACCTCGTACTGGTTCATGGATCGCTCCACCCTCCGCTGACTGTCCCACTGGAGCTTGGACCGGAGCGCCAGACACGTTGTACCAACACACCAGCAGGTCATGTGATCTATAATACCCTTGGAAACAAATACTGTCATGTTTAGAGATTCTGAAAAAACATCTGAACTGCACCACCATGACGACACTTGAATATCATAATAGAGAGCAAGGGAGTGTTTGGAACAGGAGCAATGTCGAAGAAAGTCTTTTGCCTTTAGTGAGACCATGTGTGCTTTATTGTCGGGCAGACTTGAAGTCCTAGAAACTCTCAGGAGTCAAGCTGCCACACAGTCACCAATCAATGGGTTTTTGCAACCAACGCTGCTCAACTGAATTGTGACCTGTGCTCCGTGAACACACCACAGACAGCACATTTTTATTTCACTGTCACGATGCTGAAATACCTACATGACCTCCTGTTAATAGCCTTGCTTCGTAATTGTAATCTGCTGAGTGGACCTGTACTCACAATCACGTATGTCAGGATCTCCTCCTCTGTCAGACGCTCAACGGCCATCTTCCTCTTGTAGTCCTCCCTGCATAGACAAAATACACACACTGATGTCATGTGGAGGACTGCAGCTCAGTAACAACACATGATACACACACTGATGCCATGTGGAGGGCTGCAGCTACAGTAACAACACTCTTAGTAACAAAAATATTGGCAACAACACACTTAGCAACAACAGACTAACACAAAACAACACAAAATGTATATGTCTTATATATTTTCGGAGAGTTGACAGGTTACCTATTTGAAATTACCAAATTGCCTCCAATTTCACTCTTACAGTGAGTGAGTGAGTATGGTTTGTGACACTTTTAGCAATATTCCATCAATATCATACCGGGGGACACCAGAAATGGGCTTCACACAATGTACCCATGTTGGGAATCGAACCCAGGTCTTCAGGGTGAAAAGTGGTCGCTTTACCATTTGGCTACCCCATTGCCCGTCACTGTTACAGACTCAAGAATGGAGACTGCCCTATTTCAAAACAATCCACAGAAACAAAATTCTGTTTCTAATTCACCGATTACACAATTTCTTCTTCTGTGATTCAATTTGACAACCACCTCATGACAATTGTTATTGTCATACTACTTTGACAGACAAAAGTTTTGAGATCAACATTCACATGACATCTGGAGCAGTTGCCACTGAATACTATGTACTCACATGATTCCAAAGACAACAGCCTGGTCTAGTTGTGAGAGACGCACACAAAATTCCTGATCTGTCTCCGAGAGCTGCACACCATCCAACACTGTATCATCATCCAGAGCCACGTTCTGTACACAGAAAGGTTTCAGCTAACACTGACAGTCTCATCCCACTATCATCAAGAATAATTTAATTCAACAAGACTAAATCAAGTGTAGCGTCTGTCAAAATCTGCTAGCCACACGCAAATTCTGGCATTTGGGGGTATTTTTTGTTAGCAGAATCTGTTTAAAATTTCTTTTAATAAACTATAGTAGGTATATGTTAAGATAACTTTTTTCTGGGACTAAAGGGCCATCTAGACACCTACAACTAGCCTAGTTTGTTGGAGAGTCATCAATAACAAGAAGAGTTATCTCCCTTTGAACTACCATACGTTGAAGGGAGATAACTCTTCTTGTTATTGATGAATAACCTTGATGAAACTATATCACATATATGAACCAAAAGTTTGGGAACATTTCTAACTCATCAGATTTGCTCAGACACCGGATACTTAAAAGGATTAACTGCTTCAGGTGTATGATCCATATGTGTGATGTGTTTTCATATTTCCCAAAATCATTATCATGCACTGTGACTTACTAAGAATTCACTCCAGATATCATTATGTTTTACCTTCGGAATGATAACTTCACCAGTGTTGCTTTCAAATGTTCCAGTTGAGCTCTCCGTATCTGGCCGCACAACCTTCAACATCAGCTGAGCCTTAGCCTCCTGCTGAAACTTGGTCCTCTTGCCCAGCGCCCCTGGAACAACCCGCAATAGAAGGTTCGGCCTTGTATTTCTACATATTAACTTCTGCATTAGGCCACACAAAAAATGTATGTCCATTTCCTATTACATGCTTTTTAAAAATAGGGTAGGTGGGTGAGTTTATATCCCTTTTTTTTTTTTAGTAGCACCAGGTGGGCACCTGAGAATGTCTTCAAGGATACCATATCATGTTGTCACAATGTCTTGTGATGAAACATTGATAGATTTCTATATTAAATCATTATTTATGTTATTTATTTGCAAATTTTGTCAGCGAGAGCCCATTATGCCAATTCAATGCAATCCATTTTAGCATTTTAGCCCTACGTACACTGAAAAACATGAAACTATCATACTCAATTTGGATGAAAATGATGAGTTGAAATGAACACCAGTCATGATATTGACTTGGTTAAAAAAAGATTTAGGGTCGGGTGGGTTAGGAAAGGGTCGGTCGGGTTACCGGAAACAGACATATTGTTGTTGTTGGCCTTATTGAGTTTAACCATAGGTTTATACACTGAGTGTGTACTCATCATCCCAGAAGAAAGGTCAAGTTACGATAAACCTTGAGATATTATTGTGACCCTAGTCAGAGATGTTCATGTGACTTTATGATTAACTTTATAACATATGGCGAGAATGACAGAAAAAGCAGATTTGACCAACATCAAACTAACTAAATAACTGCTAGCATGTGAGCCAGGAGCCTTATGCAATTTAAATATCAACATCCCTCAAGAAAATCTGCTTGGTTTATCAACTTCCTTAGATACAAATATTAGAAAAATATCTACTCCACACCAATATTTTTTATATTCAATTTTGCAAATTAACATACACATGCTATCATAACAATGTAAGTCCAAAAGCTATAAGTTTGAAAAGTAACAAAGTGCTATTCTCTTATATCATGTACATATGAAAGTAACAAGAATTTAAAAGATTTTTCTCACTTTTAAATGCCGGTAATGCAAATCTATCTGACAAAAGGGGTTCACATTACAACTTTCCTTCAGCATAACACGCATGGTGCTGTATATGGGTAAGCTAGTGGTCTCAGGACTGGAAATGAGAGATGGCAATACCTGTGAGCTCCACCTGCAAGCCAGACAGTTTCCGGGCAGCACTGAAGCATGTAGTGGCCCTCCTGTACTCATAGAACGTGTGACACAGGTGTCCAGCCTCCAGGTGAAACAAGATGGCCACATCCCTGAAAGCAGTACCATGGATGAACCAGGTACAGACTGGATAGATCAGGACTGAATCTGGAGCCTACCTCAATGTACAAGCTCAGTCAATTGGGTAGGACAATGTCAGCATGTTTTCTCCCCGCCATTACCCAGCGAAATCAAAATGTTACATATGCTCAATCAACATAATGTACATTACCAGCAAGCCAAGCTAAAACACTGTGCTGCATTAAACCAACAAGTTATGCCAAATGACATGCCATACTAGACCAATGAGCTATGCTAAACACTTGTGTTGCACTAAACCAATACACTACATCAATAAATTATGCTAAACAAATGTGTTACTGCTGAAACAGTAAGCTACAGTAAATCAACAACTCGCACATGAGCAGTATGTTACACAAAACATGTCTGCTGCTCTAATGTTGTGAGATTTATATCCTGTAACCATGGTGACACTCCAGGTGTTCAGCTCACCTGTTGTCTTCACTCGTGATCAGTGGTTCCCTCTTGGACACTTAAACAGAACAAGTCAATGTTTGTGTGGGGATCGCAACTGACTGAATGAGATCTTGGAGGTGAAGAACAATTTGACATACCACGAGTGGCACTTAAAATGTTGAATCAAATATATTGTACGTGAGTAATTATTAAACATTAGGTTGGAAATCTGAAAGCACAATCCTGTGAGAAAATGTGTGTCTACCTTTGATGGTGACGATATTGTATTTTGATATTAAAAACATTTCTCGAACTGAAGCAAAGGAAGCATTTGCCAACCTTTGCTCGCCTCGCTCACATATAAAAACGCTGGTCATTTTTCTCTCTGTTGCACAACCCTATTTGCGCTACATATTGCCTGTGATCAAACCAACTCAGGAATGTGTCTAGTTCCAAACAGGTGATATTTACTGCCATAAAACTGTTCTGAAAACAGAAAGCTGCTTTGAATTGTTCACAATGTAATATACTTTATCAACAAATGTAAACAAGGATATGAACAGCTGCCTCATTCCATCACTAAATTGAAATGCTGACCTTCATCTATGATTTCCAGGACAATGGCCTTGAGAGTCGGGGACTTCTCCTCCAGCAGATCCTGATGCAGTATGATGTACCTCATCAGCCACCAGTCAGACGTCTGCAAGGAAAGTCAGTGAGTGGGTGGTGTGGTGAGATTCGAACCCAGGTTCAAAAGACTTGTACCCTACCTTATCATCTGACAATCAAACACTTGTATCCTACCTTATCTTCTGACAATCAAACACTTGTATCCTTTTGTATCCTCCCTTATCTTCTGACAATCAAAGACTTGTATCCTACCTTATCTTCTGACAATCAAAGACTTGTATCCTACCTTATCTTCTGACAATCAAACACTTGTATCCTACCTTATCTTCTGACAATCAAACACTTGTATCCTACCTTATCTTCTGGCAATCAAACACTTGTATCCTACCATCTTCTTTTTATTCTTGAGTACAATGTTTCAGGGCTTGTTCTGGCCCCTTCATCAGGTAAAACTGAACAATAACTGAATGATGGGGCCAGAACAAGCCCTGAAACGTTGTACTCGAGAATAAAATGATGTAACCCATAAAAATCTCTATGTTAATATTTCTTGTTTGAAATTTGGCACAGTGGATATTATGGTGCATCGCTGTCGACACAATGTACATTTTTCTGCATTTATCCATTTTCACACAAATTTGTGCCATGTAAACCCCTGGCTCTATGGCGCTATTATTTCTGAAGAACAAAATAAATCACTTAAGATTTTGCCTTAATTGTGTGTATGAGTAAATCATGTTACAAGATAAGTGATCAGTCAGCAACAACAGAACACAACTGAATTGACCATTGGAGATGTGGACAAGTTACTGGAATAATAAACACAGTTCAGTTTATGAGTGTCAACGTAATAACCATGTAATAACCACTGAAAGAAGAACCTACATGAACTTTACTATTTGAATGTTTATCCATAAATGACCCCAACATATTTTTATCCTGCCAAGAAACTTACTCATCAGATGACCAAATTGATCAGCTACTTTTTTCACTTTTCATCAGAATGTGGAACATATTTTGCATGAACCCTATCTGTTACCATGACGATCTCAGCTTCCTCCTGAGTCACAGTGTCTCACCCAACCTTCAAAACTTAACACAATCACACACATTTTACCTAGTTGCCAAATCTTAATTACCACGCTATTTTAGTCAGCTCTTACAACGTACACAGGTACGATGTACAAAAATATGAATCACCATGATCTAAATGTTAGAAACAGCTACAATATTCATAAAAACAATAGCTCTAAATCAGTGGCAATATTATACTGCGTATTTATTTACCTGCAGACTTTTTAAATGGTCACGACAATCAAGGAAGATAACTCTTGCCAGATACAGATACGTGACATGTCTAGCTAGGCTGTAGACAGGTGCACCATCCAGGCTCAGATCATTCAGTATATTCTCTATGAAGGCCTGGAAACAGAGATCAATATAAATATATACTCTTTATTGCAATAAACATATGGAAGCAAACAATTCATCTGCTTATCATGTTTTTTGTATTTGCTCAGACCATGGAGTCAAACAGTAGAGACAATCACACTCGTCATCTGGACAGAAAGTTGTTATGTACCCTTGTGAAGGAGAGCAGATTTATTAAATGATCGTGCTGGCTCAAGTAAAATTTCTTTGTAACATTTGATTGTAAAGATTACTCGGGCAATTACAACCGATACAGACATTGGTCATGTTTTGTGTGATAACTCTGCGAGAAGACTCTGTGGGTACAGCAGCACTGTGAATAAGGCAACTGTTAGCTAAGATATTATTTGAAACAAAAGAACCCTCTTTGGACGGGAATAGACACTAAATTTGCAAAATTCACAATTGATGTGACATAAACATGATGAGCAAACAGGTTAGCATCGCTGCCATCATCATCATCATCATCATCACCTTGTGTGACTGGCATACAGAGGGGGGGAGGTACGCGGTCACTTGAGTGTCGGTCAGTGGACCCGTCCAGTTGTTCTGTACAAACAGCTGCAGACATGATGCTCCCACCAGCAGAACCTCCAGCTGTCTGTAACCATGGTAACACACAGTGATGTTAATACACATCAAAAGAAAAGGAAAATTTCAGAAAGGAGAAAACTCTCTGTTCATATTAAGGAGCTGGACACACTTGATATAGGTAACACGTGTACATGTAACAAGAAAAGCCTTTAAAACGTTGGAGGCACCTGAGTAAATTAAGAAATTTAATCAGATGGACGTGAGATGATTTGTGGGGTGAAGCTGACTTGAAAAGCATCAGGATGACCATACCATCTATTAGTAACTTGCTTCTATTACTCGCAGCGCAAATACGGTACTCTCATCTCCAGTGTATGATATTTCTTACGACAAGCATGGGTTCTAACCCGGACCTTCACGGGTCTCCGGAAATGAAGTACTAGTGATGGACGGAGGAAACATGATCCTGTATATTGCTTCTATTTTATGGCGGATGGTAACAAGTCATCAAAAGATTACATTTTCCCCCGCCCCCGCTTATTTGCAAAAGTCATGTGAATCCTACCCCTTCAAACAAATTCCACTATCCCTGTACTGTGTCCAAATCCATCTCATTTACATGGCACCACTTCCGTACTTGAGTAATACACATGCAAAGTTTCAACCAGAAGACAAAGTCATCAATATGCCCCGCAATGGTAAAATACTCGTCATGAATATGTCAACTAGTTATGACTATGTCAAATGTACGGTACTGTTGATTTATGACATTAGGTTCTTGGATACCCACAAAGTAGAAAGAGATCATTGAAGTACTTTCTCTGGAAAAGAGCACCACCACCAATGTCAGTCAAAGTCAAACTCGTTGCTATGGAAACACAAAAAATATTTTATTCAGAAATCAAAAACTACCAAAAGGCACCAGTTCACCACCAGATCTATCTATGGTCCAAGTTTGGTGAAGGAATATTGATTTTACGCTAAGACTCTTTATGTCCAAAGCAAATCCATTCATCAGCTGGGAGTCGTCTGCATAGAAGTGATTGTCAACCTTGTGATCAGTAAGATCAATGATCAACTAATGGCTGATATATTGCTACATGCTGTATACACGGCCATGTGACTTTACCCATGTCAGTAAACATGGCATTAGGACAAAAACCATGATTAACATTGCTACATGTATATTTATATATTGCAACAAACACCATGGCTGTCAAGTGATATACCATGTCAAAGTGTAAATAAAAGTGGAAAGCTGCACAATGAACTCACAAAGTATCTCTGTCTCTGTCTGAATTAAGAAGAAATGTCTCCACATTGTGTGAAACTATTTCCACTAAGCTGTCCTTGTTTCCAGGGTTTTCCTTCAAAAGTTTTTCACCAACGCCATGTGTCAGGACATCTTCATATTTCCCAAGAAAAAAATATTCCAATAGTTCTGTGCCACAACCACCATCTGAAAAAGAAGGACCTATTAACAGTCATCAGGGTGACCAAGTATATATATGAAACATACTGAAATTCAAGAATTGTGGTCAATAAAATAAAGTAGTTATAATCATATGAAAGGAGTACAGTTTTTGGGTCTTGTCCTAAAGCATTAAAGGGGCACTGATCCAGAGAGATTGAAGTTCCATGCCAACAATCTAATTACGTCAGGTGGTCAGTCCCTGTTCCCTTGACCGTGATAGACACGGTAACCGGGCAGCTGTCCACCTAGGCAGAATTTCAACCTAAACAGTTGGACAAAAAGAATGGTCTAGATATTACAGTAATGTTATAAATTCATTAACAACAGATTGTGTACTCTTATGACGTTCCAAAATGCAGAAAAATATACTCATAGAAACAAATAAGGGAACACAAGTGTTCCTGTATTTATTTGCAGAATTTCACTCACAGTCCAATACATACCTTGTGAAGAAACCTGGAAAAGAATAAAGGAACACTTACAGAAGTACTTTTATGTGTTCCCTTATTTGTTCCATGAGTATATAATAATAACTCCATGAAGATTATAAGACAAAAATATAAAGACGCACATTGACTTCAGGGGTTTTCAGTCCTAACATTTTGTATCACTGACAGATGAAGTTAAACTTAAAATTGTGTGAACTCATTTGTTATCATAATAATGAAGATGGAAAGATTAATGAGTAAAAAGGATTTCATCTTTGTTGATCAGTGTAAGGATATATATATTAATCTTATACAATCAAATGTGCTTGCTGGTGGCGCAGCAGAGATCGCAACCCAGTCAAGAGGTCGCGGAGGAACAACGATAACAAAAGCAACAACCAGTCCCTGGGAATTGCTCCGGATCAGTACAAGCGAATCCGGTAATTCCACGCATCCGGTAATTCTGTGCAGCTGCAATAGKGTACTTCCGTATCAAAGGTAAACATCGTCTGCTACCACATTTATGCTTGAAATCGGGACATTTCTACAAGGGACTGGCTTTTTATCACTAAAGGTAAGTAAATAACAGTAACTGACAGATAAATTGACAGTTTTATGAAACTTTGGTTTCTTCAGACTTTTAAACCTTCTTCTTCATTATTCATAATTGGATTTAATATCAAACACTCTTCCTTACATTGAAGAAGTGATTTTTAAAAATAATCTGGCCCTAATACGCTTCCAAACTTCGGATCTCCAGCTAGATGTTGTGCGCATCAGTTGCAACGCAGAATTACCGAACAGCAAGCGATGTCGTCAGAACGCCGGTAAGGTCAACCGTATGGCATAATGCAACGTTAGAATCTTATAGTCGTCAATAAAACTTATGTTTCTAGGTAAATATGATGCATACCCGCATGTTTAGTCACGTAAACCACAAAAAATAAGAGACGTTAGTTGCCGTGTTGCGATCGATGTGCTTAGGTGCGCTGAATTACCGGACGGCATTGTATCCCTTTAAGTCACATTTTGTATATTAATTACACGTTACAAGATATGTATACAAGCCATGGAAGGAAATGCAGCACTGGAAATATGGTCGTATTGAAATTTAGGAACTGTCACTGATCAACTAGTCCTGTGCCACTCCCACTACACTGAATCATTCATTCATTTTCATCACGGGAGTCACTGACAATGACTTGACAGACACAGAGTGGATCGGGAATCAGTTCCTTCAGTTTGTTACAATGTATGTTTTGTGAAAATAACATTCCAGGTACCAGATCTACATACCCTGCAGTCGTGACGGAGTGTAACCGAACAGAACAGCTATTTCAGCCTCCTCGACATACATCATTGCTCAAACTCACGAATTTACATGGAAGCTGACATATTGGCTACTGCACTATGGGAAGGTCCGAAAAAGAAATCGGCGTACCGCTAAAAAGTCAATCTCAGCCGCCGCGGCAAGTCGATTTCTTCAAATTGGGCTTGTCAAAATGTAACACTACTTCAATATGTCTCTCGCACGGTCATACTGTTCTAGGCCAATATGCAAATATGTATGCTAATATACATAATACATAAAGGTTTAAATGGATGACATCAATTATGATCAACTACTGTTTGAGTTGGTTCATTGTATTCTGCGTTATTAAACAACTATCATACATAATACACCAAGAAGTAATAAACGCCCTGGTGTAGAGAAAGTTGGGCAGGCGGTCTCCATTATTTATAGTATGAAATGTTATCCGCGGAGAGCTGGATTTGTCATCCGGAAGCCGGTGTACCCAGTCAGGATAGTCTAAAGATACGTTTCAGGCAGTTTAAGCTCTTTACTGGAATATTATCCAAATCACAGACAGGTAAATGAAGCCAAAATAATTATTAAAGACAATATTATTATAGAATCTACGGTATTCTACTGACCATTTGCAAAAAAAGCACTGATCATTCAAGAATTATAACGTGTAATCTACGCTAGAGGCGTAATATTTCAATACCTCTTTTGCTACTGGTGATGTCAACCCATTTCATCGCGGCGAGCCAAATTTGGAGGGTTATCTACCGACTGCTAAAAAATCTACACGTCCGGTTCTGCACAGCGTTAACACAACTAAACCCTCTTGTACCCCAAACTGCTTACCCATAGGGTAAGATAGGCTGGGCCACATGACCATACAAAGTGGGACAATGATATTTAAACCAAACCGCCATTTACGTTAGATTTACAGATGTTAACATAGCTACTTCCTTCACTGTTGATTAAAGTAAAAATATCCTCGGCAAGCCTCGGATATTTGTAACTTTATCAACTCGTGTTGATATAATTGATATCAGAAGACACTTGGGTGAGATTCTCTATATCTTCACCATACATTAGAATACCCGGCAGATCACTGTCTAAGTGGATGCCATAATTACAACTGCTGAATAATTATTGAACACAGAAAACAATGTTGGCGTTATTACACATCCTTGACGAATACCAGAGTTAAGTCAATATGTTGATCACTCAGTCGAACACATGGACAAATATCGTCAAATATTGTCCAGCTTGCTTAAACAAAACTTCTATGTGAACGGATTTTGCATTGATTCATACCACAAAGATACATTTATTTCGAAAATTAATTTTCCGAAGAATTCGGTTCATTAACTCGTACGTGATTAATTCAGATATTATACAATCCCCTAATAACGCATGGTCGGACATATAGGCAATGTCATATACAGTTCTAATAACCTGGATTTGCATGCACACATCTGCTACCTGTTAATATCAGTTCAAGATTAAATGACAATTATGGCCGTGGTACCTCCGTATATAAATACCGACTGGCATATACTCAACAGTGCCAGTGAATATAGAGACTTGGGTCATTTCCGATTTCAGGTAAGATTATATCAATGTGTTAGTTCAACTCTTCTTGTTTTAAAGTGATCTATCTATCACGACATATGTTCAACGTATTCAGCGCATGAGTCTCAGAACATAGAGGTACATGTGTGTCGAAACATTGTGGTTCATGGGTCTTAGAACAAAGTGGTACATGAGCCTTTAGCATTGTGGTACACGCACTCTGTCGTGCGTAATAGTTTTTCGAGTATTGTCATTATTTAATGTATAATGTAAGAACCATATTGTGATGCAATAGTGAAGTTTAAACAATAAAGAACTCACGGATCATCACTATCTTTAATTGGAACTGATGCGAATGAACTAGTGCAGGGTTGTTTTACCTGGATGTGAGAGGTGAGGCGACGCATGTGTATAGTCGTTGTAGTCCGTGGGCCATGCATGCTACCAGGGTGATAATAAGGACAGGAACTACGTGAACCGTCAATTAGTGAATAGTACATAAAATACCCACTAGTGAAACGGAAAAAGTCATGCTCAACATTAATCAACTGATTATATTTTACTGCTTATTATGTACGGATGCTGTATACATGTATATGGTTTGGCAGTGCATTTCTATCCCTTAAAGATTTACAGATCATAAGAAAGTGGTATTAATCCTCAATATCGCCACATTTGCACAATTGACATAATGTCTCAGAATAATTCACACCTGCATCCTACCATGTTCTCCTTCTAGAACTCCGTTATATACATAGAACAACAATGGACTCATAAAACATCTTTGTCTGACACCCTTAGGACATTCAAAGACGTCAGAATGCAAGTGACATTTGAATACAGACTTTGAATGATTTGGGCTAACTTACCCTTAATACCTATATGGTTCAAGAGAGTCCACAGCTTTTGGCGTCTCATAAATCAACAAACGCTGCGTGCCCCTTTTCTTGCAAAGCTGTTTTTCGATGACAGAGTTTAGTATAAATACATTGTCTATTGTTGAATAACCATCTCTGAAGCCTGCTTGCGATTCTACAGTTTTGTCATATATAACTGTGTACAAACGTATTCTATTGTATATAACTGAAATAAAAATCTTACCAAAAATACTCATTAACGACATACCTCTGTAATTATTTGGGTCGCTGGTCCACCTTTGTATAACGGAATTATGATCGATTTGGCCTATTCATCTGGAATACAACCTCAGTCAAATATCTTAATTAAACAAATCTAACAGCAATGGTATAAGCAGATCAATGCCATGTATAATTAATTCTGCAATCAACGTATATTGAACAGACGATAAGTGATATGAAAAGAGTGTGTTCTCCTAAAAAGTTTAGCCAACAGTGGTTTGACTATGAATGTGAGCTACTAAAAAAAGAACGATGTGAATATACTCATGCCAGTGATGATTGTGCCCCCTTCATTTTTTTTAATTGGAGAGGGGATGGGGATGTGAGGTGCGTGGGGGTTGGGGTGGGGAGGGGGATGACAACCATTATTGGTATGAGTATATTCAAACAATTTTAGGAGAAAAAAAGGATAATAACATTTTACAGGAATACAATATTAGTGAAAATAAATATAACAGTGTATGCAGAGAAAAGAAAGCGAACTTTTTTTAAAGGGAAGCAGGAAAAAGTCGAACATTGTATACGCGATTCTAAGCAGTTTTGGGCCACCCTTAATGGGCTGAATATACCAATCGAGGATTGGCTTTCCCATCTCAAGGAACTATTTTCAACCTCTACAGAGTTTTTGGGCTACCTATGAATCGAATGATTTGATAAGTCGTTTTGCCAGTTAACTTTAGAGATTCTTGATTCACTTATAACAAGAAATGAAATTTCAGGAAGTATTGCAAATTTTAAAAGTAATAAATCTGCCGGTGAAGATAACTTGATTCCTGAATTCTTTAAATATTCATCCGAAATCATCCTCCCCTACCTTGAAATCCTTTTTAAGGTTATGCTTGAAAAGTCTTTCTTTTCGGAACAATGGACTTTGGGGATTGTAATTCCCTTGCACAAACAGGGATCAACTAATGACACCAAGAATTATAGGGGTATAACTCTTTTGAGTGTTTTCAGTAAGATGTTTACCAGTATTATACATAGACTTTTAGTATTTTGGGCCGATTCCTTTGATAAGATAGATGAAGCATAAGCCGGTTTCAGGCATGGGTACTCTACAACTGATAATGTCTTTATTTTGCAGACACTTGTGCAGAAATATTTCGCCCGAAAGGGAGAAAAAATGTATGCAATATTTGTAGATTTTGCTAAAGCGTTCGACTCCGTTAACAGAAACATGCTGTGGTAAATTAATATACTGCATATACCACAACGTGAAGGCTTGTGTTAGAAACAATAACAACCTATCTGATTCCTTCTGCTGTAACATTGGGGTAAGACAAGGATGTATACTAAGTCCATTTCTGTTTTCGTTCTTCATCAACGAACCGCTACAAATATATGAAAACTGTAACGAGGGCATTCAATTACATCCAGAAACTATGAAACTTTTTCTACTCCTTTTTGCTGATGATATTGTTATGTTCGCGAGTACCTGGACTTCAAAAGCTAATAAACCAACTTGAGTACTACAGTAAACAATGGAAATTGAATGTCAATATCGATAAGACAAAGGTCACAGTTTTCAAAAATGGAGGGAAATTATCAAAACGGGAAAAATGGTTTTATAAAGGTGAAAGATTGGAGGTTGTAAGAATATACAAATACTTGGGTGTACTTTGTACAAATCGACTAACTTAGTCATTGCACTAGAACAAAGCCGCACTACAGGCTAAAAAGATTTAATAGGCATTTTAAGAACCAAAAGGCCGGTTCCATATATTAGCTTTGACACTTTTTTCAAAATCTTTGACACTAAGATTAGTCCTATTCTACTCTATGGTGCAGAAGCAGGGGGCCAAGAAATCTATGACACACTAGAGAAGGTACTATATGCATGCAAAAGAATTTTAGGAGTAAACACCAACACCCCAATTGTTACAGTTTATGAGGGATGTGGGAGATACCCTATGTATATATTTAGTTACATAAAAGTAATACAATATATGATAGATTGCTTAATATGCCAAGCACCAGATTCCCCCCAAAATGTTATAACATGATGTTGCTTTAGGATGATAGAGGTAAAAATAACTGGACCTCCGGTGTCAGAAAGATACTTCAGTCTTGCGGCTATGATTACATCTAGAGGGAACAAAATGCATCAGCACCAGAGCATTTTTTATATGATTTAACACACAGGCTAAAAGATGTGCATTTTCAAAAGTGGCATATTATGACGTCATACGATTATTAGCGAATCAGCTTCTCGGTTGAGAGCTTGGCGGTTACCGTGGCAGTGGGTAATATTTTTTCCAGTTGTCACCCTCTTGGTAGGGTGACATAGAAAAACTTGTTGAACCGTCATTGACCAATGAAATTAAAGAATTTTACATGAAGGTAAGATAATATAAGTTGTATGCTTCTCTCGAGGGCAATACGGTCTGATGTACGCCTCTTTGTAGCAGTGTCATCCGAGCCGGTAGGCGAGGTATGACACTGCTACAAAGAGGCGTACATCAGACAGTATTACCAAGAGGTAAGTGTTGTATAGGGGTTGGAATACTCCAAAAGTTTGGTGACCTAACTGAACACCTGGCTGAACTCATTTCACAGGGGCAATGATCGCGCACCCCGAGGGAAACTGATCCGGCATGACATCATAACATCACACCATGACATCACGCCATTATTATTGACCAATCAGCACAGAGCAACTATCGAACTCACTCTGGTGTGACTCAGGCTGACTGAGGTCAATGACCGTGCACCCCTTGGGAAACGGATGACACATCATAGCATCACACCATGACATCACGCCATTATTTTGGACCAATCAGCGTAGAGCAACTATCAACTCACTTGACCACTGACCACAAACTAGTTTCATCCGGTTTCAATTTTAACTATAAAAACCCCTCTGGGAATGAGTTGAGGTTATCACTCGCTACATGTCTTTTTACAAAATGTTTATATTTTCCACAGTCTCTAACCTTTCCTGTCGGGTGTAGAGAAAATCTGCTATCTCAAATGTCAAAGCGAGCGCCCGTTACCATAGTATCAATTACCACACCATCCCCGGTTAAACCCCACCACCCCCACCCTCCACAGTAGCCTCGCCTCACTCAGCCGAGGTGTAATGGTGTAACGTGACACGACCTCATCTCTGAATCACTGGCCTAACAACAGTCATGTGCAACATTTGTTGAATGCATCAGGTCCATTAAGTTCAGTTCACAGGTTTTATGACACATTTGTTAAAATGCGACAAAGATGAGCATTCATTTACCGTCTCACTAAATATAACTAAACTATTGAAATGTGAAATTCAAATGTACACAACGTCCTACCTTCAGTCCATGAAACACTCATTGTAAAATCCACATGAAATCCGAAGCACATTAAGCTTATATACTCTCCCAAAAAAGAAACGCATCATGAAAATAGCAATTTCATGTAGCAATGAA
>VKKT01003683.1:92509-110248 GCA_008038995.1 Haliotis laevigata | reverse complement strand
AATCGAACCCGGTCCTTCGACGTGGTTCAAGGGTTCGCTCGTCCACGCGGAAGACCCGGGTTCGTGCAGTCCATTGCTGGTTATTGGGCTAAGTGCTAATGAAAAGGATTTTCTTTTTCAACTATGTTAGAAATTGTACATAACAAGCTATTCCAGAAAGGCAATTCCTGAATATTACGCTCCGGAGCATAATGAAAAATTGAAATTTAGCGATGCAATATTTCATCAAAAGAGTATTAATACCCTAATCTTAGAAATTAGGCCGTCAACAAGAGGCCTGAAAATACGTTACAAATAAACAGAAAACTAGTTGTACAATGTCTCCAAGTGAAAAATTATTATCGATAATTGGAGGTTCGAATATTCCCCCCTTTCCACACACACACCCACCCCCCACCCCCATCTCGAATCACCCTGTAAATTGTTGATGTGACATATGATCTGTTCAGATGCAATCTAACAAAAATCAGGTATTTTACATGAATACGAAACCTCTTTTTAATAAAGTTTTGAAACCACATCCACAGCCTTTGTGGATCGTTGTGCAGATCTAAGCCGTTTTACCTGTCCAGATCCAAATAAACATGTTTTGGTAACACACACACAAAACCTGCCCCCTTTATGATTCGAACACAATCCTAAATATTTTTGTAGAGCTACTACTACTATGTTACTACTTTCGACTACTTTCCAACACAACATTTTGATTATGTGTGCGCCTCAAGGTTAATCCTCGGAAAGAATAATCCCTGCCCTCTAATGTTAGGATTACACTGAAAGGGGTTATCATGCATGACGCACGTGTACGTTATCTGATTACGGAGATTAGGATTATCCATTATGCTTATCGATGAAGCAATGCTTCGTGTAGAGGTCTAAATATAATCTCACCGTTAGCCTTCGTCAAGTGGTGGGGTGGGCGAGTGCATGCGATAAGGGTTCGATCAGCTTTCGATCGTCCTGCAATGTATGCGGCGTTCGATTCTTCGTTGGTATTATGTTTATTGCTCTTCGGACGTGATGTGGGTTTAAAAAGACGAGTTGACATTTTAGTCTACGTCCCATACTACAGAAGCTAAACTCAGCATACAAAACAAAGTGTGATTATATTTAATTTTAAATTTTTCTTTAAAAAGATTCAGTTAGTAGTATTTTCAGTCAGGAATTATGAATCTATAACTTGATATCGTCACGATATGGCTGAAATTCTGCCGATGTGACTTAAAATATTAACTCAGTTACTCACTGACTTCAATCTAAAATATAAAGAAATACAAACACACAAAATAGAAATTGAAAAAATAAAAATATTTCAACTACTCTTTTGATGGTAAGAACACCATAAAAGAGGACAAATCCTTCTCTACTTATAAATGTTAATTGTTTGTATGTTCTGACTGGTTAAGATATATCATTATTGCCTGAACGGTCAGTACGTCGGCCAACTGCAACGCCTGCCACTTAGAATATTGCTGAGTGCGACGTTCAACAAACAAACAATCAACAACAACAACGGGTGTTATTCTGTGTACGTGTTTCGTTGAACAATCAGGAGGAAGCATATACATGCATCATAACCAAAAAGCCAATACAAAATAGAAGAGTGTATTTCTGATTTGGCAGTTCGCGTTCTGTGATTGTATAATTTTGTTGAAATATAAATAAAATGAATTAGAGTGCTTTACACGTGTAATTCTAGTGTAACTAAGCTGCATAATATATTTCCGAACGTCCATGCATCGTATTCCCTGTAAGCTCTAATACGCCTTCAAACGTAAAGATCGCCTTCGTACTATATTCAGTTTATGTCAACAGTATCTACACACTTATAAAAGGTGTCATTTTAACTATTTCTTACAAACATATTTTGTCATAATTGTTATATTTGTAAACGATCGTATATGTAAATAAACCTGTATTGGGCAATATATATAGAATACAGGTTCTTTTCCAATACGATGGTTTGTGTGTGTGTGTGTGTGTGCGCGGGCGTGTGTGTGTGTGTGTGTGTGTGTAATGGACCTCGGTGAAGCACATCTATCTCTGCTTATCTGCGAAACCTAATATCAAACACTGAACAAGCAACATTCCTCTTACAAACAGAAATTATTGTTAATCCACTGGCCGCTTTAGTTAGCCGTATGTATCGGCGTAAGCTATCATCCCTATAAAGGTTTCTTTCTTTTTCCTTATGTCTTTCATATGTGTGGTACTCCTTAATGTTTTAATCTTATATTTTATACATTTTATGCACATATTGTCTAGTGTGTCTCATTGGCCATCTGGCCTGGTGTCTGTATTTTTCTATGTCTTTTTACCGTTGCCATTTTTGACATGTACATTCACGTGACACATAAATAAACTATCTTGTCTGTCTGTCTGTCCTAATACATGTCGTTTATAGCTGTTGAAACAAATTGTGCTTGAGAGCTCATTGTCCGAGTGTAAGGACAGTGAATGCCTCCACAAAGCAATGAACCTATTGATCTTGCCTCTATAAGTTCTATAACAAGCAACCGAGTCAAATACATACACACACGTCGTAAATCTTCTCTTCAGACTACAGACATATATACCACACGGTTTATGGAATTCTTAGCAGTGTATTTGTGTAGTGTACTTATTCAATGATAACGTGGGAATAAGAACGTTGTGACCAACGACTGTCAAGCCAGATTCGATGTGTTAGCATATGTTTATCACTTGCGTGTTAAACAAAGTATAACGTTAACTGATTGTACTTGTACCTGTATATAGGTAGCGTTTAACACAGGCCAGTGACATTGATCGATATACTGCCTCCAACACGACAAATGTTTATTGCAGTGGTGCTTGAATATCTGGGAAAAGGATCATAAAACACTTAATAAAATATATTAGTTTACATTTGAATATACCAATGATCAAGTCAAGGATATGACAACTTTTCTGATTTGGGAGGAAGGGTGGAATAGTCTTGGAGATACATTTGTTTAAAAGGCAAACGATTCTTGCATTTTTTTCCAGTATGAAAAGTATTTACCCAGTAGTTTCTTAACCAAAATGGTTCAGATATCACAAGTAACTAAACCTATTTAGTGTGTTACAATTGTGTCTCGATCTATTGATTGAAACGTGATCAATATGGTAGTCATAGATTTGTATTACTTTAGTTTTTAGTATACCCATCGCTAATACGTTTTCAAACTCCATAAGCATTTCCAATGGCTCAAGTAAATGGCTCATATGCAACACATAGAATCAGCAGATAGTGGGATTAGGGGTAGACCATATAAACCGGCCCACGCCCGCCTTGCCAAATGAGGATCTGCATGGTGATCTTCATATTGTTTTATTGTAAACTGTTATATTTTCCTGTATAATTTATAACAGAACATGACAAAAATCATTTTACAATAATAAGAAAAAATGTCTGTTAAAGGCAGTCACCATTATAATACCGTCTCAGCATAATCAGGAGTTTATTGATCACTGTGAAATGCTTATGACACCGGGTGTTTAATTGCTTCCTGTTATACCTTACAAAGCATAAACGGAGAAATTCAGCGCCGACAAGACTGTTGACTCGTTAACGTTTATTATATACATATATCACTTTGATTAAGATGGTATGCTGTAAATATAGTTTACAAGTAATACAGTTATAACAACCGATGTGTGTTTAGCGTGTTTCATAATGGTGTTAAATGTGTTAATTAGTAAATATACCTGGACAAAATCTCATTCAGTCTATACTAAGACAGTCTTTACCCGTAAAGTGCCTACTTAGCCAAGTGGGCGAGGGATATACATGTATATTTACTTATATACCGACCACGGCGACCAGCGGACGGTCCGAGGACATTTAACATATACACATCTATGTACATATCAAATATATAACTAAAGTTTGTCCTACCTGGTGTGTGTATCAGTCTAAACTCGGAACGACCACATATTAAATCCCAGTCACGACAATCACAACCCGACTCTATAAACTCGTCAACCTCAAAGTTTGTTTGCCGAGGGTCGCCGACATTTGCCGATAGCCTCCTTAGTTACGGGGCGCGTTGAAACCTGCGTTGCTGATTGCGCATTGATAGAAATCCCCGATGCATGCATTAACAGTAGATCTGTATAAAGCCGGTGGATAGCTCTCTGATCCCATGTCACCAGCTACTCAACTGCAAAGCACAGACAGTGTACACTGTAGTTTATAATGTTGGCCTCCACTGACCCTTCGTTTCTATCTGGACCGATATCTGGCTTTGTCAGTGCAGAGGGAAAACTATTATTTCCCTTTCAAGCCCTCTTGTAAATCGATTAGCGTTTGCAATTCTACAGGAGATAGGAATTCAAATGCCTTACTCCAGCCGTTATAGGCTTATGAATGAATGAATGAGTGAGTGAGTTTAGTTTTACGACGCACTCAGCTAAATGGCGGCGGTCTGTAAATGACCGAGTCTGGACGAGACAATCCAATGATCAACAGCATGAGCATCTATCTACGTAATTGGGAACCGATGACATGTGTCAACCAAGTCAGCGAGCCTGACCACCCAATCCTGTTAGTCGCCTTAAAGGACAAGATTTGGTTACTGAAGGCCAATTCTAACCCGGACCTTCTCGGGTCGAATGAATGAATGAATGAATGAACGAACGCGAACTAATGAACGAATGAATGAATCATACACTTAAAAATAGTTCATGGACTCGAACATACATCATGCACTTAGACGTCAAACATATCAATAAATTTCATTCGTTTTAAGGGGTGGATGGGTAGCCTAGTGGTTAAAGCGTTTGCTAGTAACGCCGAAGACCAGGGTTCAATTCCCCACATGGTGCAATGTTAAGCCCATTTCTGGTGTCCCCCGCCGTGATATTGCTGGAATATTGCTAAAAGCGGAGTAAAGCCATAATTACTCATTCACTCTAATAATCTGTACTGACTATATCAATAAGTTATTAGTTAAATATCGAATGTCGGTTTATCATAATGCTCACCTCAGGGCAGCTGTGAACAGAAAGATGAAACATTTCACACCACGGAGCACAAAGCGTCCCCGAGCTTACTTAAGAGCTGATTTTGCACGAGATCATATTTATTCCGAGCCTTCATTTAATTTGTTCAGGTGACAGGTCTTTGCCTCATCGTCATTTACTACCGGCATTGCTCCCTTTGACTTTGCATGTGTGTGTGACGGGTGGGGCAGGATACGCGAAAGCTTGGTACCATTACGATAATGACCCGCAAACACGTGCTCATTATATAGTCGAATTGCAAAGTAGACTCTGCTTTTAGTCGATATTTCTTATGACTATAGGCAAATTTTTGTCGTTTTTGTATTTTCGTTATCACAGATTTTCAATTATTTAGTTTTCTGATTTTCATGGCTATGTAACTTCCGTCGTAATATTATTCGGTTCATAATCCTCTGTCAATAACGTTATATTTTCATGAATTTATAGATTTTCGTAGCTGGTTAACATTGCATTGTTTTCGTTAATGTCTGGTTTCAATACTATCCGATTGGTCTTTATGGTAGTGTCCCATTTTTCACAGCATCTTAATCATTGATCCGTTAAGGACAAAACTGGGATAACTAGCTGTATCAATAAAGGGTCCAACCGGTAAGCTCAATGTCAAAATTGGAACAACTGGCTGGATCAATTACAGAAGTGTAAATTTAACTGTCAAAATTTGGACTGTCAAAATCGGGACTAAACCGAGGCGGTTGGGGTAGCCTAGTGGCTAAAGCGTTCGCTCGTCACGCTGATGACTCTGTTAATCCAAATAGAATGCCACATAAAAAAACAAAATAAAAACACTAACACTAAAATGGGACTTAGTCTATGGGTGTGGGACGGAAATGTAGCCTTCGATTATTTTCATGTTGTTTTTCTGCGACAGTGGCAACAATTACCTTGATCTCTGACACTGGCTGGACATACATGTACAACGGATCACATTACATTTACCAAATAACATGCTTTATAGTTGTTGCTTAACGCCTCACTCAGCAATATTCCAGCTATATGGCGACGGCCTGTAAATAATCGAGTCAGGACCAGACATTCCAGTGATTAACAGCATTAGGATCGATCTACGCAATTTGGATGCGATGACATGTGTCAACCAAGTCAGCGAGCCTGACCACCCGATCCCTTTAATTGCCTCTTACAACAAGCATGGGTTGTTGAAGACCAATTCTAACTCAGATCTTCACATTGTGGTTTAGCAATGTTTTTTTCATTGTACCAGAGAAACCGGAATGAATGAAAAAGATAACATGTGAGAAATACATATATTTACTTCAAAACGAGTCTCTCTACCCTAACGCCTTTGATTGATAGGTTGTATTTAAGCTATTGTATAACGTAGTGAAGAAATGATAAGACTGAAAACGCATTTTCATCCATTACGGTAAAACGTTAACATTAAACCTTCTTTTACGATCGGGATGTGGCTTTCTGAGTGCAGTTATCAAATGTGATATGTGTTTTAACTCAGCAGAACGTATCTTAGTGGTTTGGGCTACAGGTTGTTAAAATGAATAAATGTGTTGTAGGAATATCTATCATAATAATGTTGAATTAAATATTTATATTCTTAACTCAGAGAACACAACTGACATCGTAAACGTGACAGAAGGTTCTCAGTGCCGACATCATGAACTCGGCACAAGATGCACAGTGATGGCTACATGAACTCGGCACTAAGCTCAAAGTGATGACATCATGAACTCGGCACAAGGTTCTCGGTGCCGACATCATGAACAAAAGGTTCTTAGCACCGACATAATGAACTCGGCAAAAGGTTCTCGGCGCCGACATAATGAACTCGACAAAAGGTTCTCGGCTGTGACATAATGAACTCGACAAAAGGTTCTAGGCGCTGACATCATGAACTCAACAAAAGGTTCTAGGCGCCGACATCATGAACTCAACAAAAGGTTCTATGCGCCGACATAATGAACTCGGCAGAAGGTTCTCGGCGCCGACATCATGAACTCAACAAAAGGTTCTAGGCGCTGACATCATGAACTCAACAAAAGGTTCTATGCGCCGACATCATGAACTCAACAGAAGGTTCTCGGCGCCGACATCATGAACTCAACAGAAGGTTCTCGGCGCCGACATCATGAACTCAACAAAAGGTTCTCGGCGCCGACATCATGAACTCGGCAAAAGGTTCTCGGCGCCGACATAATGAACCCGACAAAAGATTCTCGGTGCCGACATCATAAACTCAACAAAAGGTTCTAGGCGCCGACATAATGAATTCGGCAAAAGGATATACGGCGCCGACATAATGAACTCGACCAAGGTTCTCGGCTCTGACATAATGAACTCGACAAAAAGTTCTCGGCGCTGACAGCATGAACTTGACAAACAGACTCTGAGTGCTGAGATCATGAACACTGCCCTATGCTAGCTCTAAACTCGAGCCTAGTTCTACTGTGCTGTCACACGGAATTCTGCCCCAAGTTCGCTGTGTTATCATTATCAAGAATTCTTCTCTGAGTTCATAATATCATCACAACGGGGCCCAAGCTTCACATTGCTGTTTTCATAAAAGGGGTCCAATGTTCACACTGCTGTCACATGTACGAGGCCCAGGTTCACACTACTGTTATCATGAAAGGGGTCCAACGTTCACACTGCTGTTATCATGTACGAGGCCCAGGTTCACACTGCTGTTATCATGAAAGGGGTCCAAGGTTCACACTGCTGTTATCATGTACGAGGCCCAGGTTCACACTGCTGTTATCATGAAAGGGGTCCAAGGTTCACACTGCTGTTATCATGTACGGGGCCCAGATTCAAACTGCTGTTATCATAAAAGGGTTCAAACGTTCACACTGCTGTTATCATACAAGGGGTCCAAGGTTCACACTACTGTTATCATACAAGGGGTCCAAGGTTCACACTGCTTGTATCATACAAGGGGTCCAAGATTCATACTGCTGTTATCATGAAAAGGGGTCCAAGGTTCACACTGCTGTTATCATAAAAGAGTTCAAAGGTTCACACTGCTGTTATCATGAAAAGGGGTCCAAGATTCACACAGCTGTTATCATGTACGAGGCCCAGGTTCACACTGCTGTTATCATGAAAGGGGTCCAACGTTCACACTGCTGTTATCATGTACGGGACCCAGGTTCACACTGCTGTTATCATAAAAGGGGTCCAAGGTTCACACTGCTGTTATCATGTACGAGGCCCAGGTTCACACTGCTGTTATCATGAAAAGGGTCCAAGGTTCACACTGCTGTTATCATGTACGAGGCCCAGGTTCACACTGCTGTTATCATGAAAGGGGTCCAAGGTTCACACTGCTGTTATCATGAAAGGGGTCCAAGGTTCACACTGCTGTTATAATACAAGGGGTCCAAGGTTCACACTGCTTGTATCATACAAGGGGTCCAAGATTCACACTGCTGTTATCATAAAAGGGGTCCAAGGTTCACACTGCTGTTATCATGAAAAGGGGCCAAGGTTCACACTGCTGTTATCATGTACGAGGTCCAGGTTCACACTGCAGTTATCATGTACGGGGCCCCAGGTTCACACTGCTGTTATCATGAAAGGGGTCCAAGGTTCACACTGCTGTTATCATGAAAGGGGTCCAAGGTTCACACTGTTGTTATCATGTACGGGGCCCAGGTTCACACAGCTGTTATCATGTACGGGGCCCAGGTTCACACCGCTGGTCTTCATCAACCCACGCTTGTCGAAAGAGGCGACTAACGGGATCGGGTGGTCAGATTCACTGACTTGGTTGACACATGTCATCGTATCACAAATGCGTAGATCGATGCTCATGCTGTTCATAACTGGATTGTCTGGTCCAGACTCGGTCTTTTACAGACCGCCGCAATATAGCTGAGTGCGTCGTAAAACTAGACTCACTCAATCATTCATTCTTTCATTCATAAGCCTATAACGGATGGAGTGCGGCATTTGAATTCATATCTCCTGTAGAATTGTAAACGCTAATCGATCTACATTAGGGCTTGAAAGGGAAATAATAGTTTTCTCTCTGCACTTACAAAGCCAGATATCGGCCCAGATAGAAACGAAGGGTCAGTGGAGGCTAACATTATAAACTACAGTGTACTGTCTGTGCTTTGCATTTGAGTAGCTCGTGACATGGGATCAGAGAGCTGTTCCCCGGCTTTATACAGCACGGCGTTAAACACCAAGTAAGCAAGCAAGCAAGTGTTTTTTGTGTAATGCCGCACTCATCAATAAACCAGATGCATGGCGGTTATTTGTAACGTATTGCGTCTGGTCAAAACAAACCAGTGCTTGACATAACAAACACCAAACCCAGGCTATTGGAATACGATGACAGACAATTAGCTTAACGCCTGGATCGATTTCGTTACCTCCTTGGAGCATTGAGTGCTCCAATATTCTTAGTTGTCGTCTACACGTCTACCAAACGTTTTAAATCCTTTTCTGAGTCCTTGGATATTGTAGCCTATGAAACACCCGAGGAACTGAGGAATTGGAAATGTTGGTGAAAGGGACATGCTCGACCGTATCTCAAAAGTTGCGAAATGTAAAATTTTAGCTGCTTGAATATTGAAGGAAAAGTCGATTATTGAAACCATCGCTTTTGAAATCATTCAGCCCTGTGGATAGTTTGTTGTAGTGGTTATGAGACGAATTGGCCACGCACGTTTTACTGATGAATAATTGCTGAAAGGTGAAGATAACCCATTCTGTGTCCCTCGTAATGGGAAACGCAGTCAAGCACGTTTTTGCCTCTCACAAGTAGTATCTATTATCTCCCCAAAATGATCTTTGTGATAAGGTCAGTGTTCATTTGATACTTGGTGCTTTGAAAGAAATAGAACTGTTTCATAAATTTTGAATAGTTTTCAAATCAGAATGATTTCATAACCAACAGATCGTTATCAGCGGTGCCACTTAGTCCTGTAGATGTATCGTTATGATGACAGTAGCACACGTGGCCATCAAAGTATATAAGTCAACGGGTGTTATAATTCCTTGAAAACAGTTTGTTATTTAAGTATGAGTAATAGTAATACTCCGCTTAAATGGTGCTTATATCCAGGCACATTGCCTGCTCACGGTGCTATGTACATTACTTTTTCAACTCCCTGGGGATCATACAGTCATGCTGCCTGTTAGGCGCAATGAACTAAACACTCACATTGCCAGCACATCCTCGCGGGTACCCATTTTACAGCTGGGGGAACTGAGACAATGTGCATCTGAGTATCTTGTCCAAGGATACTACGCAAATGTGCCCACCTCGGGACCCGAACCTAGGTGCCTCCACCGGGCACTAACTAATATTAGTCTCTGTACACAGCCACCACGCTGGTGCAGCATATCCTGCAGGAAACAGAGGCACGTCTTCTTCTCTTCACCCCTACTAAGGTGGTCTAGCTTTGGTTGCTAGTGGTGTATAGTTTTAATTTCTACTAAATAATATACTGAGGAATTATTTGTTCTAATACTGAATTGGTTTCCTTTACGTATCAACTGTAATAGTTAACTTTGTCGACAGACATAAAATTATAATTAACTTCTTCCTATGGCTGCAACATTGCAGGTGTGATGTACAGTTGTGACTCACTCTAACACCGCTGTTTCATAGCCACGGACACAAAGGTTTTCCTTAAGTTTAAGACATCAAAACAACAACCAATATTATTTGTACGCAGTAAATCCCAGCCGTTAGTAAGATGAGAAGAGACCAATCCACACAAACTCAGCAATAAATATTTTAAAGCTTCAGAAAACCAGCACTTTGCTCAGCTGTGGTTCAGAACTCTCGCCAGAGTTGTTCAACACAGGACTTGTGCAAAGACACACATTGTCGACATGGCTAAATGTGTTTGGTTCATGAGATGCGGGCTTGGCATATTGATGCATACCTTTACTTCAGCACAAAAATGCGATCGTCCGAACATTCCTGGCATAACCGGTAATGCTGGAAAGAACTTTGTATGTACGAAAGGTTTTTACAAAGATGGATCACATTTAATGATGTGTGCGGCCAGATGTCTGGCTCTCGGACCGACGAGCTGCCTTCTGCCTGGAAAGAATGTTTCAACACATTCACATCCACTTACGATTTGGCCTCAGGTGAGAAAAATAATTGTATGTTTCTATTCACGTTTCTCGTTATATATTTGCAGTCAGGAAATGATTAAAATGGTTTTTTTACATGCAATTTAGAATCAGATGTCACAACTATGCCTTTCACAATTGAATCATTAAATCAATGCGTGACCGATGATAACTTCTGCTTAGGGAATATGTATTTACTTTCATGGCATATAGACGGCCCTCACTTTATGTAAAGATGGTTATTTTCCCTCCAAATAATCGGGAATAACATGAGTGAAACCTTTAAACAACAAAGCAATGTGATATACCGTATTCCCTGTAATAAGCGCCGGGTGTCTCTAAGTCAGTATAATACAAAAACAGTGGTTTTAGCAATTAAGACAGATGGTAATATTAACTTCCTTTTTAACTACCACTACATTTCTGAAAAAAAATAAAATAAAAGATTCGGATTTATGTTCATTCTGTAATGAAGAAAAGGAATCTATTTGTCGCTTGTTATGGGAATGTGAATTTATGCAAACCTTTTGGTCAAAATTGTTATCATGGTTAACGAAAAGTTGTGACCACATCCATAATCTCAAACTCACTATGGAACTGATAAATTTTGGCTGTAAGAAAAATGTTTTTACTGACTCTGTTTTTGACTTGTTCATATTATTGGGAAAATATTATTTGTACAAATGCAAGCTCATTCCTGCTTTGCAAAATATTGCTCAGTTAAAAAGTGAGTTGAAATTGAGATATAGCATTGAAAAATGTATTTTCTTTAACAAAAGCTGTAACGCAGAATTTTCTTCTAAATGGCTCTTATATCCTGGCATATTAATTTATTTGATAATTAAACATAACTTTGTATTTGTGTGAATAGTGAGTGAATGGTTTGTCTTGTTACGTAAAACTTTACACCTGTATCCCAACAGATTGCTGCATATCATCACAATAGTTAGTTGTATGATCCCCAAGGAGTTGAGATTGATAATACATTGTGCCGTTTGAGACTGACATCCAAAGATCGAGAAAAAAAGCGCCTTTGAGCAGGTGATCTGGATATTGGTGCTATATAAATATATATAAATAAAAAAAAGGAGGAAAAAGAAGGATCTTCTTGTAACCAGAGTTGTAACAGGAGATGATATATTATATATTGTAATAACGCTTTTCAAGTGATAGTGAATGAATTTGAATTTATCATCCAAAACTGTGTTCTACATTAGATATTTCTTGTGTGAGATCAAACGATACCTCCTAGAAGATATCATTTTAACAGTAGATTTTGTACAATGTTAAGACGTCATGAATTTGATGACGTCACAATGCTATGACATCGCTGCACTGCAAGTCTAATGGCAGAACCGTGTTCAGAGATGTACATTTTTCATTGAAAACTAACGAAGAGTGATTTTTGATGATAAATAGAATCTCACCCTCCTGTCTCTGATATGAAATATATCAACACTCGTTGATAAAAGTAAAAATATTGCTGAGTGCGGCGTTAATTTGTTTTAATGTGTTACTTTATCAACTCGCGGTAATATATATGATATCAGGAGACACTCGGGTGAGATTCTTAAGTAAAACAAAATCGCGTTTTCATAGATTTTTTTCAATATATTTCACAAGAATTTAGGATGCCGCCAAAGACTACAAGCAAACTACGCTTGACCACCCCACTGGGGACCACGGGGACTAACGGTACCTCAGTGTTGCCGTCACTGGTTGTATACACTATGAGCCAACATTTTAGAAAACCTGTTCAGCAGTGAGTTGGCTGATATAGGCAATGCATAAAGATAGGCAATTATGATAGGAATTCCGTGTCGCACAGTGTGACAGTCTATTAGGGTGAATAAACCTCCTGGCTTATGTCGTTTGATAAAACCATTGTTTGTCACTATCCAGTAACAGGGTACTCTACGATAATGCTGTTTATACAGTTATGCACTTTAACCACAACAGAGTAATGTGAAGTCACTAAATTAAAAATAACAGTAGTTATGCCATTGCCGTTCGAGCGCCGTTGTCAGGGGAATAGGAATTAATATTTGTAGAGATGGTGGCGGTCATGGAGGAACTACGGACATGACTTCAAAATTCACCCATTATAATGTCATCAAAGAAACAGGCACCGCAAAGTAGCATCCTGTCTGTCTGAAAATTTACGAGTGAGTGAGTGAGTGAGTGTTGCTTAACCCCGCATTAACAATTTTATACCTAAATTTGAAAATTTACAAAAACCTGAACACAATTAAAGTGAAGTTGAAAATCACTAAGATCTCAGTCAAATATCACATTCAAGTTTAAACAAACTGTCTCTTCAGACACAAAATCTATATTTTTTCATGCAGTATGTTATTTATTAAATACCCTAAAATCAGTTGGTAAGAAACTGTTCTAAACCATTCAGATAAAGTAGCAACATTGTCTTAGAACATTGTCTAATTTGTGAAAAAACCCTCAACACATTCAAGCAAAATGTTTTTGATACTAATGGGTCTTTGGCATGGGATGCATTCGGTGGATCTCTCTGAATAAAAAGGAATGTCCATCGTAACTATGGCCGTCGGGACATCGCTGTATCACAAACTCATCTTGAAAATTATTCCGCTGAACAGATTCCGTCCTGTTGGGTTTTGCGTTTTGAGTGAGTGAGTTTGGGTTTACGCCGCTTTTAATAATTTTCCAACAATATCACGGCGGGGGACACCAGAAATGGGCTTTACACATTGTACCCATGTAGGAACTCGAACCCGGGTCTTCGGCGTGACGAGCGAACGCTTTAACCACAAGGCTACCCCATCGCCCCCTAACGGCATGAAGCTTACTTGAAACTTGACCTTTCCAACTGATCTGTTATATATGTCGGATTGAAACGTTAAGGTCAGTAAAAGGGAAACATAGGGATGGAAACTGATTTGTTAAGAGCTGTGTTAGCTACACAATCTGGTATTGAATGTTGACACAGGCTGCTTATTATTTCAGCGACTGAAGTTTTCCTATATACAGTTGAGGAAAAATTCGTATAAAAGAACAAGAAAGGTAAAGATACGCTTTTTAATCCTGTTTGTTTGAATAATGTTTAATTTAGCGCGGCAACCCACTGAGTGAGTGAGTGAGTGAGTGGGTCAGTGAGTTTAGTTTTACGCCGCACCCAGCAATATTCCAGCTATATGGCGGCGGTCTGTAAATAATCGACTCTGGACCAGACAATCCAGGGATCAACAGCATGAACAGCCATCGACGCAATTGGGATACGATGACATGTGTCAACCAAGTCAGCGAGCCTGACCACCCGATCCCGTTAGTGGCCTCTTACGAAAAGCATGGGTTGCTGAAGACCAATTTTAACCGTGATCTTCATGGGTTCCAGTAACTGACATCACTGACCTGCGCAATATTGTAACAAAGACAAACCATCAGCAAGTCAGCCTCGCCTCGAAGCATGGATTGCTGAATACCAACGCTGTCCCGGATTGGAGGTATTCGGGACAGACCGCCTTTTCACGGGATCGGGGTAGAGGCAGGGATTCCGTCTGGAGACCAGCGCTTTTCCTATTTTAATCTGCCAAACCAGAAAAATACCAAGAGTCATGGGAAGATGAAACATCTCCCGCAAACTCGAAATAACACCGACTCGTCTGAAACAGCACGTGTAACAAGAACGATCTTCGAAACGTGATCACATGACGAGAGTAGTCCTTTCTGACCATATGAACCAATAACATAGACGTTAAACTTCAGTGTCAGATTGCCAAAGTGGTGGGCGAGCTGTCTTAGGTGTTAGGCTAGTGATCCAGCGAACTTGAGGTGCCGGGATCGAACCCACCTGTGAAAAAACCTTGGAGTCAACTTTGTGTGCAGACTCTTTCAGTGTTGTCACAACCCTTAGTGTACAGTACACAGCCCTTTGCACTTACAAGAACCCACGAGTCCGTTGGCAAATGACCAGATGGTGGCCACACGAATACGCGCCAACACCAAGTTGCGGGTACAGCAACGTGCACTAATCTTGTATCTCAGGGATGAGCCTGGGATTCCGTCTGGAAACCAGTGATTTTGCCTGACTGAATCTGGTCAACCGAAAAACGAAACAAACAAACGTAAAAATCAGAGTCGCAGGAAGATGAGATACAATGTATTCCCCTCCCCAAACGAATTCGAAAAATACTCCCAAGTCGTCTGATACAGTACACAGGCATCATTCCTGTAGCCCCCGTCCCCCTAACTCCCTGTTGTTACAAACCACTAAGTAGTACCCCTAGCCCCTCGCCTGGCTGTTCTGTTAGCTGTACTCACTCCCCTGTATCTGAATTAGAAGGAACGCTTCTCTACCCTGTTAGAAGGAGAGCAAGAGTAGATGTTCTGTGATGTTATCTTATATCTGACCCAACTCACTACTTAAATTCGGAATACAACCTCCTATTAGTAGCAGTTAATCCAGTTACAGGGGAGTGAGTACAGCTAACAGAACAGCCAGGCGAGGGGATAGAGGTTAGGGCTGCGCACTATAACCGGTTTACCGGTATATACCGGTTCTGACATGAAAACGATACGTATTGCGATATGCTGATTGAAAACAGGTATTTTGACATGCATTCGAAAAGACTTCGTAACACTCGGAAATCTTCGGATATTTCCGTTTTATAACTTGTTCCTTTCCTTTTTTTATTTGTGCCAAATATTATTTACATTTTTATTTTGTCATGATTATAAGCTGTTATTAAAGCTTAATCAAGCATGATGATTTTGTTGTGTTTTTGCTTTATAAATCAAGCATTAACTCGATTATAAGTAGTTTTTTTATTAAAAAAGAACTTCTTGCAATATATTGCAATACATATCGCAATATATGCTTTCGCATCGCAATATATTGCAATATGAAAATTCTCTGCAATACCCAGCCCTACTACAGGTACTAACTAGTAGCTTGTAACAAGGGGCTAGGGGGACGGGGGCTAGGGGGGTGGAGTCAGTACACATAACCAGAGTGATCTTCTCAGCGTGATAGCGTGTTGAGAGCGTTTCTTTTTTGACCATATCGAAGAGCAGTCACTGACCTATTAAACTAATACCATGGAGGTGCGATTTATAAATTTGAACATGCATGCCAGGTCCTTGCGAAGTTGTGACTTATTCGACGTCCCGCATTTGGTACAGTCTGCTGTAATCTGTACGAAACGACTAACAGGGTCTGGTACACATGTCATTGTATCCCTATTGCGCAGATCGATGCTCATGATGTCAGTCACTGGATTGTCTGGTTTACATACGAGTTTTACAAATGACCTTCATATTGCACAGTGTGGCGTTAAACAACATCCAACAACACTGTCCCAATGGAGATCTACCCAGATAGCATTCGGACGTTGGCCCAACATTGGCAATGTTGGCAAAACTATGGCCAACGTTGGGCCAACGTCTGAATGCTATCTGGGTATATATGTCAAACGGGATAATCCAATAAACAGATATATCGCATAAGACCTTCATTGTTTATTGTGATTATATTATTCCGGTTATCGTATTTACAGACCAAACCAACCACATCTGCAGTTGTAACGTCGGGAACAACGATGACTACAAGGAACTTAGAATCGATAAGAAAAGTTGCGCAGAAGAAATTAAAAAGTAAGTTATTGCACGGTTATATTCCTATATATTACTTTTACCTGATACCATCCGGGTTAGACTTGGTCTTAGCAACCCATGCTTGTCGTAAGAGGCGACTAACGGGATCGGGTGGTCAGGTTCGCTGAGCTGGTTGACACAATTATGTCATCGCATCCCAATTGCGTAGATCGATGCTCATGCTGTTGATCACTGGATGATTGTCTGGTCCAGACCCAGTTACTTGCAGACCGCCGTTAAATAGATGGAATATTGCAGAGTGCGGTACTTTTTGTTCAGCAAAAAATCCTCATAACATATTTGATACATGTGTGCGATGTTATGTTTGAAATGACAGAATCTGGACCGGTGATTGATATTGTGAGCCTGACCATCAAATCCGTTGTGACGCTTCTCACAATTAGCATAATAGTTATACCCGGAATTCTCATGGAGCATGCACATATATCCTCGATAATCCACTAGTACGCTGGATGCATCTACGGCTCCGATAATTGTATTACCTCCCTTTGCTGGCTCCGCCTTCTCACAGTAGCCAATCAGATAAGCCGCTACAACCGAGTTTGCCAGTGTCAACAAAGATGACGGCCGCAACTCATACAGACAAATTGACAGGTCGTGAAACCTTAACAAAATATATGTAGGAATTCCTTCTACCTCTTCCAGGGTACCTCTGTAACAATTGTGTTTAATTGGTTAGATAAAAGAAGCAGAGTGAGTTATGATAGAAGCCTTTTGATTGGTACCCTCAACGCCCCAGCGTAGACACCTGGTTGGATTAAAAGCCACTAAAGGGAGGTAATACAATTACGGGACCGAGCCGTAGATGCATCCAGGGTACCAGTGGACATTTATCGGAACGTATATCCTGGACATTCTCGAGGAAGGCACATGTATGCATTTCAGTGTTATTCACTGTGCAACAGTGCGTCATCTATACTCAGCAGCAAAAAGAATGTCAGTACGAATTCAAAATTAGATAGGCACTGTAATCAAATCATTACAGAAATGGACTTA
>VKKT01003682.1:109705-126904 GCA_008038995.1 Haliotis laevigata | reverse complement strand
GCGTGGCGTGGCGTGGCGTGGCGTGGCGTGGCGTGGCGTGGCGTGGCTTGGTTAACCGTGACGTGAGGGTGCTGGGCGTAGTGTGGTGTGGTGTGGAGTGGTAAACTGCGGTGTGATGGTGCTGGGCGCGGCGTGACGTGACGGGGTGCGGTAAACCGTGGTGTGGCGGTGCTGGACGTGGCATGGTGGGGACACGGAAAAAGTGGTGTGGCGGGGCTGGGAGTGGCGTGGAGTGGGAAACCGTTGTGAAGCAGTGTTTATTGGGGCATTGTATGGTGGGCTGATGGTTGCTGGGCTTGGCGTGATGTGGACATATGGTATGGATTGGTATAAGGTTTGATAATGGTTGCCATGTTATAGCCCACATTCCCCGTACACAAGATCATGTCCCGATTAATATTTGATATATCTTCTACTGTTCTCTTTAGCGTCATTGTCATACATACATAATCATAAATGTATTCGTGGTGTCTTACAGATATAAGCTTCCAGTTAGAAAGTGGAGTGAACACCCTCATCACCGGTAGGAGCGGATGTGGGAAGAGCTCCCTCCTGCGAGTCATGAATGGCTTGTGGCCACACACTACAGGTAGGTGACCCACAGTGTACAGGTCGGTTCAACCAATGTGTGTAATCACGTTCCCACAGACTGTTACGGTGCCAAAGCAGATCGGTCAGTTGAAACAATCATATATCGTTAATCAGCAGAGTTGAGATCAACTTTATGAACTGGTTCCCGTTGACGGCTGAAAAGACGACCACCTTGCCTGTGGGGCCACAGCTGAAATAGGATGCAATGCTTTCCATTTATCGAGACTTCGCGAATGACAGTGTTGCATCATCAAACTACAGGCTGTCCTGTAGGGGTGAAACTCTAATTACAGTCGAACCCCCAATGTCTCGAACTCGGTTGGGACGAATTGTGTCGGAGTCATCTCCCGGTTCATGCCGATTTCCTTATATTTATCATTATTTCTATGCTGACAGATGTGTCGAACACTCAGATAAGTCGAAATGTTCCCCTGGTCCCTACGAGTTCGACACAATGAGGTTTAACAGTATATGCCCTTCGAACAAGAATGCCATTCCCTCTCTCGGGGTCAGTGTGAAAACAAATGTTCATTGTCGGTGGCTGCTTGTTTAATGTCTTTTCAAAATTGTCCATAGCCGTACGACTGTCGTGCTGAAATCGTGATGGTAAATGGCCTCAGCTTTCCTATCAGAGATGCTGATGTGGGGATGATGTTGAGATACACATTTCAGTGTTTGCACTTGCATGTGATACAGTTTTCGTGATAGTCTGTCGTACAGACCCTGAAACAAACACACCCAATGCAGCCCATGCAAGTCTAGAATGTGTGGCAGCTCTATATTTCCACAGTTTCAATCTCTGGGCTCCTTTTTATTGTCTTATATTTTAATTTTAAAACTTTTTTTTCTGTAAAATATGTTCATTTCAGACACAAGCTGTTTTCTATTTCCGTGAGTAACGTTTTTGTTTTGTAAGTCGATGTTTCCTATTCTTGCAGGTCACGTGGAGCGGTATCTCAAGGACGGGCGACATGGCATGTTTTATCTTCCCCAGCGTCCCTACTTCACGAGCGGTTCTATCAGAGACCAGGTGACATATTGCACGTCGCAGATCTGTGATTATGTAACGATAAACACATTAAACAGTAAGAGAGACACATTACAGGCTGATTTAGTGTGGAGCACCAAGCATCACCTCACTAATGTTATCCCATTAATAGTGTTTACAAGCGATTTATTACTCTAGACAGAAAAATAGTGCAAGATAAGGGATTAATACTTCAACTGCACACTAATTCATGTTAAACATTTTGATGTATGAATGCATGTGGATCATTTATAAATTAATTACTGTCAACAAAATAAATCATAGATGCAAATATGCGTACTAGTACGAACCGCATGGCAAGTTCAGTGAATAAATGAAGGAGGAAATAAATAAAATAAAATAAATAAATAAATAAATAAATAAATAAATAAATAAATAAATAAATAAATAAATAAATAAATAAATAAATAAATAAATAAATAAATAAATAAATAAATAAATAAATAACAAACGAACGAATTTAATCCGACATTTACTTAGCCATGCTTTATACTGCTCTAAAGATATCAGATTGAACACGACCACGTGGAAGGCACACGGAGAAGAGAATCGTCTCAGCCTCTTTTCCATGCATATTTATGTGTAATTCGCGTCCGAACGTGTTTGCGTTTGCGTTTGACATGTACACTACATGCAGACAAAGCACGGAAAGTGATGTGCAGTAAAAAAGTGTCTTCCTTTCATATGAGGAACCCATGAAGATCCGGGTTAGAATTGATCTTGCTTGTAATAAGAGGCGACTGACGGGATCGGGTGGTCAGGCTCGCTGATGTGGTTGACACATGTCATCGTATTCCAATTAAGTAGATCGATGCTCATGCTGTTGATCACTGGATTGTCTGGTCCAGATTGGACTATTTACAGACCGCCGCCATATGGCTGAAATATTGCTGAGTGCGGCATAAAACTGGACTCACTCGCTCTCTCATTTCACATGAGGGATGATACAACCACAGGGGCGTGTCACGCTTACAAACAGCGTTAGAAAGACATAAAGGTATATAGACCCTACCCTAGAACTATATCCTTTTATATAGTACTAGGATAGGGTCTATATACCTATATGGCATTCTAACGCTGTTTCTAAGCGTGACACGCCTCTGTGGATACAACGGCATAGTTAAGAGTGGTGAATAAACAATGTGTTTAGGTCTGTAGTTATGTATAAGCGGGACCTCTATTGCGTAAGTTGGGAGTTACATATAATGTTCTGTTTTATATTTTGGAGTGAGTGAGTTTAGTTTTACGCCGCTTTTAGCAATATTCCAGCAATATCGCGACCGGGGACACCAGAAATGGACTTCACACATTGTACCTATGTGCGGAATCGAACCCGGGTCTTCGGCGTGACGAGCGAACGCTTTAACCACTAGGCTACCACACCTCCCCTTATGTTTTGGAGTCAGATATATTTATATCAGAATTCAAATCACTTTATTTGATAGTATCACATTTGGCACCTAACAGTATCATATATATCAGTGCGTTTATCTAACGCAAGGACAGTGAGTAGTGAGTGAGGTTTAATCTTTTAGCTTGTTAGTGAGGCTTATCCGCTTTTAACAATATTTCCAACAATATCATGGAGGGGGATACCAAAACAGCTTCACACATTGCATACATGTTTGGAATCGAACCCCGGTCTTCGGTGTGACGCGCGAACGTTTTAACCACCAGGTTACCTTACCACTCCCGAAAGGAAGTCGGCAACAAGATCAGGGACCCGTTTCACAAAGTCTACTTTAACATAGACTTACGACAGTCGTAGCGCTACGATCGATTGTGAAACGGGCCCCAGAGCATCAGTGCAACCCTTAGCGTTAATTGGATTAGCAACCAAACTACTGAATCAGTGTTTACCGATTTATCACTCCATATAGATTTATTATTACATAGAAAAGAAGTGCAGCTTGCGCCTTTGGAAGAGAGTGATTGTGAATTACACGAATATGTAATAACAGTCAGTGAGTGAGTGTGGTTTTACACCACTTTTAGCAATATTCCATCAAAATAAAGTCGTGGAGAGGACAGCAGAAAAGGACTTCACACATTGTACCAATGTGGGGAATCGAACCAGGATCTTCAGCGTGAAGAGCGGGCGCTTTACCCTTTAGGCTACCCCACCGGCCCTGAAATAACAGAAACCTGACATGTCATTAAATCTGTACACGATGTAAGCCTATATTCCTGGTCAATAACACTGTCAACACTATGAGAGGTTCAAGAAATATAAGAAGCCACTGAAACAACAGATGACGTCACTGTCGCTTCCTATTTTCAGATAGTTCATCCGTCAACTGAAGACGAGGGATTTGTAGGTATGAAAGTACAAGTGCTCTTGGTGTCGATGAGCGTGAGATAGTGAGTTTGGTTTTACGCCGCTGTTAGCAATATTCCGGCAACATCACGGCGGGGGACACCAGAAATGGGCTTCACATATTGAACCCATGTGGGGAATCGAACCCGGGTCTTCAGTGTGACGAGCCAACGCTTTAACTACTAGGCTATCCCATCGCCGTTCGATAAGATGATCGACTTTGTCAACGATTTGGTCCATGTTATAAATATACGAAATATTCAAATAATGTCCCTATACGTTTTCAAATAAATATAAAGCTGACTTCAGAACATACATATAAACACTTTTCGAAGCATGAACAAAATAATATTAATGGCATGAAATAAACGTTATAATAAAATATTGATCGATGTGTCGAAATACATGAGTAGATAATATGGACGTGTCGTTGCAGGTGTTGAGAGAATGAATGATCTGTTGTCCCTGGTGGGTCTGACGGGTCTGCTGGAAAGGGCAGGCGGTCTGGATACAGACCCGGAGTGGAACTGGTGAGAAACTTGTTACAGATTGCATTGATCTAATTATTGTGTTGGGTTATATCTGATTAAATTAAACTACTATGAACCAGGATGAAGTGACAACAGGCAGGTCCAGACTCTGAGGAACATAATCTGTACAGTCTTAAGTCGAAAAGAATCTGATGAGTTTTGTTCCAGTAAATGTTTGTTTCTTACTCTGTGCCCCGTTCCTCAAAGCGATCGTAACTCCCATACTTTAACATTGACTTACGACAGTTGAGGAACGAGGCCCAGTACTGCAGTTAGCGACATTCCACCAACTGTGGGACAACAAACCAACTGTGGGACAAACCAACTGTGGGACAACAAACCAGTGGTTGACATTATGAACAACGTCCCATTGACCCAATCAGTCGGGTCACTGTGTGTGACCACTCCATCAAATTGTGTTGCTTATTACATCCAGCAACAGACAGGACCAATTCTAACCGAGGCTCAACGGGAAGTTAGGTCAATGAAAAAATGGGAAGGTGGAAATTTGGAAAATGGCGCGCCACAGGTTTGGCTTCATTTAATAGAGTTCCGGCTTTAAGCATACTTTCCATTGGTGGCCGTGCTGATCCATACTGCCGGGGTGCTCTGAATACAATGGCATGGTTGTTTGTTACAGCAGGAGTCCCACTTGCCGTCAGACGAATGGGCATGTAACGTTCAATGTAACGTTGAACTGTTTGTTTTTGTACAGGTACGATGAACTTTCTCAGGGAGAAATGCAGAAACTGGCATTCGCAAAATTGTTTTATCATGAGCCAGCGTTTGCACGTGAGTACGTGATTGCTTTTTGAGTGAATGTGTGGTGGTTGGGTAGATGTGCGAGAGGGAAAGTTAGAAAAAAACATCGCTTGGAACAGCTTCTTTCGATCGTGTCAGCTCAATGTCTTGTCTGAGAGACGTAAAATATTACCACTGAATTTAAGGTCACACCTTAATCACCACAACATACAGCAGACCTAGTACGCCAAGGCTCGATGGACCTATCATTGCCTATCACATCGCCAGTCACTTACTGCTGGTCCTGGTGTTTCCGTCGTGAACATCAATCCACACAACTGAGATACAATGTCATACACCAGCCAAGTCGCCTAACCATAAGATCTAGTTCGTCGCTTACAGCAGTAGTGATATCTCAATGTGCGAGTGAGTGTGTTACATCGCTTTCAACATTACAGCAATATCACTGTGGGACGACACTAGAAATGGGCTTCTTAAGTTGTAACCACATATCTCACCATCCCCTGACAATACGCGAAATGATGTTAGTGTACTACCAGGTCCTGAAACGTAACAAATTGTTTGGACCAGGTTGTTGTAAGGTTTTACAGGAATTGCATGATGTATTTCCTTTGTTTTCGAGAGCTCAGGGTCAATAAACCCCCCATTTGTTTAATTTCATAGTCACGTGAACAGATTGAGTTGCAATCTAGAATCCTTAAAGACAAATGACACATTGGACCTATTGGTCCAGTTCCTCGAGGACGCAGAGTCCCGTCCCTCAGTCGTGCCAGGATCCAGTGATCGTATATTTAAATCCGAGCATCGCCCAGACAATAACCTGTCGTTTGTCAGCGTCATCAACGAGCTTCACCAAGGTGGTGCCCCTCAGGAACTGCATTGCTCCGACCCTTGCTCGTACACGAGGCTGCCACTTGGTGAAGTGATTTTGTAGTGGCAGTAATGCAGTAAGAGAGTGGAGGGCAAGAGCTATTATCATCCAGGGTCTTTGTTTGTTCCAGTGTTGGATGAGTCCACAAGTCAGCTGAGTGGCCGTGACGAGGACATGATGTATGAAACATGCAGCCGGATGGGAATCACAGTGGTCAGTGTGGCTCACCGGCCTAGTGTTAGGAAGTACCACCAGATGGAGCTTCATCTGGACGGTCAGGGCGGGTGGCACATGGCCCATATGATTGACCCACATGGCACACAAGTTGAATCTCCAGCTGGAGAAACTGCTACTACTACTGGAGAAATTAAAACTACTGCTGCTGCAACTACTACTACTGATACAACTACTACTGCTGCTGCTGCAACTACTACTACGGATACAACTACTACTGCTGCTGCTGCTGCAACTACTACTACTGATACAACTACTACTGCTGCTGCTGCAACTACTACTGGAGAAACTATAACTGCAGCTGCTAAAACTAAAACTACTTCTGCTGCTGCTACAACTACTACTACTTCTGCTAAAACTACTAAGAAAGTAAAACTTCCTTCTTAAAACTTCTGTATATCGCTTGTGAAGAATATGTGAGGGAGGGACTTATTATACATCTCTTCAACAGCATGATGTTAAAAACTGGAACTTTAAAGATGTACTAATTGGTCTTGGTGAAGAATAATACTCAACACTTCCTACTGCAATAATGGTGTGAGTAAAGAATGATAAAGGACTAAAGAAAAACAAATACACATTTAGTATATCAAAATAATTTATTTCATTAATAGTGTACAAAGCACGCCTTTGCAAAATATGACACTGTGTAAATATGTCATCCTTCTACCACTTGATCCCAAACACAGCATACAAGGCATCCTTTCAGCTAGAACAGAACCATCTACAGATATGTGCATCCTTCACAAAACACAGCATACAAGACAACCTTTCAGCTAAAATAGAACCATCTACAGATAAGTACATCCTTCACAAAACACAGCAACTTTCATAAAACAAACAAAAAACTTGCATGCCAGAGTGGGCTTCTCTTTGCCCCCTTGATTGAAGTTAGTTGAGTTGGGCTTTAGGTCACATCGGCATTATTCCAGCCATATACTGAAGCCTTGATTCAAGGTTTGAGTTGGTCCCTGCTACCTATGCCAAGGAGACTAAATGGATGTTGAGGCTGGTGACGTGGATGATGGGTATCATCCTACCTTGAAACAGTGGATCCATGCTCACAATGTCACTCACTGCATTGTCTTGTTAAGACTAAATCATCTACAGGCTGCTGCCTTATGGCTGTCAACTGCAGCAACAAGAAGCACACATGGACACACACAGTCTGTTTACTTGCAGCACAATATCAGTCTTTGGCACTAGACCTAGGAATGGTTGGGTTGGTTGGGTTTTCGTTCAACACCCCATTCCAATATTCCATCTGTATGGTCCAGTCTGTAAATAATCGAATCTGGACCAGACAAGCCAGTGATCATCAGCATGAGCATTGATCTACAGACCTTGGAAAGACATGAAACAAATATAATGGTATGGTTAAATCAAACCATTTAAGGAAATGAACAAAAATTAACCCTTGGACACATTTCCCTTTTCAATATCAATAACAAAGCATAAGCTCTTGCACTGTGACTCTCACCTAACAAAACATTAACTCAAAAAACACATTCTGTCAGGCTTCAGCTGATGCTTAATGTATGCATTCGTTGGATAATTGGTTCCAGCACTAGCTTAGATGATCACTTCTATACTTAACGGGTTAACGATCAGAGCCCTGCGATAACTGTGTCAACTGTAGAAATAAACTATGGAAGCACTACAGAGGTATTTGGCTCGCCTTCTAAACTTGTTCACAATGGATAAGCAAACCACTTTTCATAGAATTTATGTTGCATCCTGGGATGTTAGCTTATAGTGGGAGGAAAGCTTGAAGTAATGCAGGTCTCGACATTTACGGTGCGGACAAACCTGGAGAAGTAGTTCCACAACAGAGTTGTGGCAGGACCAATGGATGTAGCTCAGCCTCCTCCACTACACTAGCACCTCCCTAGCTTTCAGCTTAACCCCATACATAGCCCAGAAATCAGGGATGTGTCCGGCTTGGTCATGTCACAAAATGGAAATCTAGACCTCAGGACGGTAGTACCAGTGCAACGCTATTACGGATACAGTGTCACTGCATCTACTATCTAAATAGTTCTAATGCCCTTACATCATGGCAAGTGTTTAGCCTCTTAAGCGTTTGCACTTTACAAAGCATATACTTCAAATATATGAGTTACACAGCACATGGTGACACTACACTTCTCAACTCTTCATAAAAATACTGACATACTACAAGTGTTTCCCAAGTGAAGATCAATGCTTATGGGTTCAATCACTAGATTGTCTGGTCTACACTAGATGATTTACAGAATGCTGTCATACAGCTGGAATATTGCTGAATGAAATGCTAAACAACAGATTATTATATGTTGTGAGTGATGACAATTGTATGATGGATCTTGAAAATATCTTATTATTCCAGCCAAAAGATGAACAGTATACTTTAAAATACACTGTTTGCCTGACACTTCTACCAATAATGAATAATAGTTCTGGCAGAATGAGAAGTATACTGTTTAAACAAAACGTACATGGGTATCAGTGTGAGTGAATTCATTTCAAAATGCAACACCTGTCAATAATTGATTGTCAGATGTACAGACGTATGAATTATTTTAACATTCATACAACAACAGAATTCAGGATACTCATCTTTGTGTTCATACAGATACATATATTCCATATTCCCCTGAATTGGTTTGAGATCATAAAAATAGCCTTGGATTTGATGGGATACAGTAATCTGTTGAATTTTAGATGAACTTTCTGGCAGGTTTATTTGTAAAACATGAAATAAAATAGGAAATTCATTTGGAATGTTAAGTTGAACACACTTGGTGAGAATATGGGACAACTGAAAGAACAAAGAGCATGGTGTTGGCAAATTTGCACATAGTTCTTTAATGAATCCGGAATATATTGGCACAAGAATCTGATCAGCACCAAGTTCATCCTGTGTCAATGGCTAAGTATACCGAATTGTTCCCAAATTATTGCACAGAGTAGCCTTATTTGGAGTTGTGGGCAATGTGTGACCTTCACCCTGACCTTCTAACTCCTCATGTAATGACCCTTGTGTGAATGTTGCATGAATTCTGAGAGTGAGTATTTGATGTACACAGAGTATTCAGTGTAGACTAAAGCACCATCCACTGATGTGGGGCAACATCCATTCACTGCCATCTTCCCAACCACATCACTATCATCAACTAATTTCAAATCTGAACACATTATTGTTACCAGCAGACAAGACTAACATAGATCACTCAATATATAATGTTCTGTAATGGGCGGAAGATCATTTCACAGTGTTAAACATTTCCCTGAGGCAAGGGAGTTAACTGACCATAAAGACAGGAATATCTCAGTCTTGTTTTGGCTGGACTAATAAGTGCAACACTCAAAGTGAAATCATATAAAGAATAAACATTCAGTTCACAAACCACATGGTAGACTCCAAGTTTCGAAAAGCATGCGTATCGTAAACAGCGTATAGAGATATTTCCAAATCCTTTTCAGGTTTTTGATCAACATGCTAAAGCATTGTGTTACAATCCATATGCATATCGTGTCCTGTCTGAGACAAGGAAGGCCAAAGTTTTCTTTGATTAATTCTTTGATGATGATGATTTGGAGATTTAACACGCACTTTCCGACATATTCAGCATTTCGCACACAGAATTAAATCTTTGATGAAATCATCCATTTATTTGAAGCAAATGCGTGTCTTCTGAAAAGTGGAATCTGATTGGTCAATTCTGTTAATCATATGCAGTCTCAAAAATAGCTGCTTACTTACTATCCCGTGGTTGATAAAATTTCTGTTCTGAGCTACATTGACTGACATTGACAGTTTTTGATCAGACTTTGTGTGATTCACCTGGATTCAAGAGCTATCTTTGTGATTATAAAGCTGAAAAGGCTGGTTACAATTTTATAGTCAACTCCCTTGCCTCTGAAGACAAGTGTTACAGTGCAAACAGATCAACTAATCCTGCACAGCAAACAGAGATGACAAACAGTGAACACAATTCTCCTGGTCACTGACTGCTAGATCAAGAACCCACGGAGAGTACGGATAGCACTTAAACGTACATGTGGGATAAAATATAGAAGACATGCATCAGTACAGACATAATATGAAAGAATAAACAATGTCGCCACCACAGTAATGACTGTCACGGGCATGTCAACAACTAGGAGGTTCATCACACAGAAAAATAACAAAACCAAGGCCCTGTTTCACAAAGCCATCCCATCATTTAAACAATCATAAACCCTCGCGTTATCATGGACTTGTGACAGCCATAGCCATATACATGTATATGCCTTGAGGAACAGGGCCAGTAATTACACAAAATTCATTACATAACAAAAGAAACCAAGTTACAACCGTACAGATTAAAACTAAAAGTGCCCTTTTCGTACTGAAGTCCATTTCAGTCAACCTGATGCTAGACAAGGTTAAACCAAACTAACCTAGAATATTTTCTAATGTTGAGATTTAATAAGTACTTTAACTTTGAATGAATTTTGTAGTGGTAATCTATTCATAGTGAAACACTGTTGCATTAAAGTTGAAAAGACCTGGCTGAATATTTCGAGGTATCAGCTTCTACAGAACTGCAAAATTAGAACTAAATAAGGAATACACATTGACCAAGCTCTTATTCCTGAGAGCCATAAGTTTGATAAATCAAAGTTGAAGGGACCAAGATTAACACAGTTAAATCATCAGTACCAAAACTTTTGCATTTATAAATATATACTTCTATATTGAGCAGCAGGTGTGACCTGTTTTTGTCTGGTGCAACATGATTACATGTGGTGCAATCATTTCCTTAATTCGATCCTTGTCATTACACATCATTCAGACACAGATCATTCAGACACACTAATAGCTGACTGTAAGGGCAGAATGGATGTAGATACATCATCCGACACTACTTACAGGTTTTCAAGACCGGTCTAATAATTTGTCAGTATATTATCAACATTTAGTACTTGGATCTGCAGGTTTTCACAAGATGGTCTGCTAACCAGTTATTACAGTTACCTTTGGTAATTGGAATTATGAAATTACTGTTAACCCTTGTGCGATGTTGCCGAAAAATGGCACTAAATATGTTTGGGGTCAAATATGACCCCAGGTTGTTATTCCATATTTGGGTAAGGGCAAAAAGCACATGTGTTCAAAATGGCGTCATGTGGGCAGCGTTCAAGCTTTCGAATTGCTAAAGGAGGCGGCTAATTCAAGTGGCCTGGCTGTGCCAGCCGGTTTAAAGCATGTTTTGCTTCACCATGGCACCTCCAGGAAGGAGGTGTACAAATACATGTATGGGCAGCTAGTGGTATGTATGACACCACGTTTTACAATTCAGTTACAAAATCTAAAGGGAAAATTCCTACTGTCGGTTTCATGGCGCTAGTTATGTATGCATGCATATATGGGACTTGAGCCCAAACATTGAACAAGGGTTAAAATCATAATGACAATACATCAACGAATAACTCCCTAGGGAGTATGCCAAGAGACCATTCACCTGGAGGTCAGGTTTTGTACTGTATCTGAGCACTAAACACACATGAGCAAGATACACAGGCTATGTACACAGAGACATATAATACTGATCAGCAGATCAACCCACTCAGATATAGACTGATGAGAAATAAGAATACAAGAAAACAACATAAATGAAGGTTGGGAGAGAGAAAATCTGGATTATTTCATGCATTTTAAATCAAGCAGCATATAGATATAAAATTCTGACATACCTCATACACATGCAATAAGGCAAGGTAACATGGGGGAGGAGAAGAGGGGAGAAGGGAGGGGAGGGGAAGAGGAGAAGAGAAGAGGGGTGGGGACTAGAGAAGAGGGGAGGGAAAGTGGAGGAAAAAAGTTGGTGGTGGTGTGGGAAAAAAAAATGTTTTTGAGACAGGTGATTTTTGTCATCTTTACATAAAGGCACATCTTTTCATCAGTGAGCGAGCATAGCTTTACTCCGCTTTTAGTAATATTCCAACAATACCAGACACCAGAAACGGGCTTCACACATTGTACCCATGTTGGTAATCGAACCCGGGTCTTCAGCAAGATAAGCGAACACTTTAACCACTAGGCTACCCCACCGTCTTTACATCAACGCAAGAGCCAAACACAACTTTGAAGAAATAAAATTCACACCCATGGGTAGAACAAGTAGTAATACAGATTTTTATGTCAGCTAAGTGGCTTGTGATGAATGCCATACATCAAAATAATACTAATTTCAAAACTAAATCGCTAAGATTCCACATTCCACTTACAATGAAAGACACCACATTATTATCAGCCCAGTCCTGAGATCAGTGTGCACTATATTATCTTTCTCAACACCCTGGGGAGTATACAGTCGAAGCTGCCAGCTCTAGAAGAGAACCGTCACATTACCCAAACTAAAACAGATCGCTCTCTGACAAAAAGTATATTGTAGATTGTCTTGGAAACAGTCTAAACATCAAACAATTTCCATCAAAGTTTGCTTTCAAAAAGCTCTGTATTTGATTGAATACACTGACTTGACTGATGTACGCAGAACACATTCAGTAAGTTCCAAGATGAAATACTAATGAAGAAATACTTAACAAATGCAAGAATACAAGTGATTTAAACTCAAAACAATTATACGTTCAGGGTACCTCAAGTCCAGATAATACTTGGATAACAATATCTGTTGGGACTTGCAGATTTCAAATAAAAGGCATGAATAGCAGACAGCAGATCTAATACATGAATCACATCATAAAGGAAAGAGTCTGGACCTGAACAGACAACAAACACTGTTTGGTCAGTTCCTGCAACTTGGTCTATTCTAGGACCGGATGGTCTTTGTTCTCAGAAGTGCTTGCACCAGTAATATCATTCATTCCATGCCTTGTTTATCATGAAGAAAAATAGATATTTGACAGTTTCACAATTTCTCACACTCGACTAGAACCCATTTCTCAATAACAAAATGGCATCTTCCTCACTAACAATCTGATAAACAAACAAGCACAAAATAAATAATGAAAAATACTCGTAATGCCTCACTTGAATTATCTTCCTGATTTTTCACATATACTGATGAAAAAATATTAAGGATCTTATGATTCTTTAATATCACCATAATTAATCAGTCATGGCAGATGAAATTCAGTTATGTGAAATAATTGTTATATTTGGGATTACACTTTCTTAGTGAAGTACAGATTCTAGTACTTTTGTTGGGTTGAGTCCCATCCAGGATTCGAACCCACACCCTCAGAGTCAGGCACCTACTTGCCAGCACACAAGGTCAGACGCCCAGACCGCTCAGCCACCGCGGCTTCCACAAAAATGGAAGTGGGACAACTGGTAGTCTAGACTGCGGACCTTATGTACCCCTCTGATAAGTGTTAACTGGCAGGCTAAGAAAGTGTCATCCCAAATATAACATATGTAACATTTGACCACTTTCTAAATGGCATTGTGTATTTCATAGTTTTGACCGTGGGAGCTGTGCCAATTAACACTTATCAGAGGGGTTATCATTGTCGCTCCAAAATAGAAGGTAGTACGCTTTGCCAGGGGATATCTCTATTGAAGTGATCTGTGTCTTTGAGTGAAACTTTAGAAGTCAAGATGTACAATACTGACAATCTTATAGATTACAACGTCTTACAATACGTGAGTGCACCGTTTCGATACAGATTCTTGTACCGTCAAACAGCACTGCGGACAAGAATCTGTATTGAAACGTCACAATCATGAAATAAAAGAAGTTAAGTGGATAATGAAGTGATCTGGTCTGCTATAAGAGTTATTAAGCCCTTGGAATAAATGACAGATCGAGAAATACAAACACAACAAACTAATGACAACAAACACATTTATAGCACTTTTTGAGAAACAATACTAACATTTAATTCAGATCAAATCTAAAATTTAATAAATTAAATTAATGTTTCAACAAAACAAACATTTAAGACAAAAGAACATACAATGAAGATGTGACATACTGATTGTCAAATATTCTTTGTTAAAATAATAATTCTCAAGTGTCTGGTCTTGAAAGAACTGGCTGGAATTGTTTCCTTGGGGCTGTTGTTTCCTGGCATTCTGAAGGCAAACAAAGACAAGCTGTCTGAAACATTCACAGTACCACTACCACTATTATACTGTTATTATTGACCCATAGAAGAATCAAGACTAGTATTTTCTCAAATATTGTCCAGATAAATAAGTTTCTGGATATATGAATCCCTTGTGACTGACCAGAGTTACCTCCCCTACACAAATTCTGTTGAGGTAAGACAAACCTTTACTACAAATAAAGAAGATTTTCTTTAGCAATAAGGGAAGTAAAAAAAACCCTTCATTTGCAATATAACATAACTCAACACGAAGATTTAAATTGTACTTGTACAGCAGTGATATTCAAATATCTTGTTCATAAGACAAAATGGATACTAATGGAGTTAATAGTTTCCACATTTGGTCAACACATGTCATCACCCTCAGCCTTGCATGTCTAATGACAAGTTCGAAGAGCCAAATATGAATTTTAAGTGAATTTAAGAGCATGGTCAAAACAGGTAAAAAGAATCCCCGCTAGAACATGTACAGTTTTTCAGCTACATCATGGAGCAGAATCTATATGATAATATGATCATATGGTCTCTGCATGGAGGCATGTAAACAAAGTGTGAATCAGGATTTGAGCTGATATCCATGACATATGATGCTCTACAATCAGACAGGTTCCTGTTGCACAAAGTGTTTGTACGACTGTCGTAGAGGTTAGAGGTTAGATTCACCTTCGACTGCTCAGTGGAGTGTGAGTGAGTTCAGTTTTATGCCGCTTTTAGCAATATGCCAGCAATATCACAACGGGGGACACCAGAAATAGGTTTCACATAATTAATCCACGTGGGAAATCGAACCTGGCTCTTCGGAATGACAAGCCAACGCTTTAACCACTAGGCTACCCCACCGCCCCTAGCTCTGTAGAACTGGACACAGGTTATTGCAAACTCTCGCCCATCATTATAGCAGATTCATGAAACATACATGGGTTGTCATGGACATTTCCTACCCACATATATTCCCAAGAAACACCTACCAATATTCACCATCATGAGTTAATGACATCATGCCTGATCGGAGTCATGGTCCAGCTTCCTTGTCCATCCAAGTGCAGCTCCATGTCATGGAATTTCCGCACACTATCTCTGTGTCCAACACTCATTACAGTGATGTTTAGCTCGCTGCATTGCCGATACAGCTGCTCCTCAAGATTCACACCTATCTGACTCGTGGATTCATCTAACGCTGAAAACATAAACACCCGTTGAGAGGAGTTGTCATACAAACATTACACAAGAAAAACAAAAATCACATCAAAGTACATTAAGGAGAGCAGTTTTGTTTGTTTGCAGGGCTGATATGAAATGATGTCATCAGGGTTAGAGCTTAACTTTTTAAAGCACAAGCAAAAGACTGTGACTTTTTAAGCTACTAGCTAAATAAAATTTCAATAAGCAAACACATAAAAATAATCCCTAAATTAATAACTTAATAACGTAATTTTGACACGAAACACCTACACTGTCAACTGCTTTACTAGAATTCTCAGTATGACCGCTGTCAGTTGTCCTTTTGTCTCAATTCCTCACCACCTTCCCCTTCAGACATCCATTTTAAGTAGTTTGCTATCAGATTATTTGCATTAATGTTCTATCATAAATGCCAAATTTGACAAATGCACACTGTTGCTAACGTCTGCCATCATTGAATCAAATCCCTATGTTATACTAAGCATGTGATTGTCCATAAGAATCCTTTGTTAATTGTGTTCGATGAATAAAGGGAAGTAACTCCAAACTGAGTATGCAACCATTTTCATAATATTTCTGATTTAAATCAATAAAAACATTGGCAGCTAAAAAAGTCAGCCTTATTAAAAGATTGAATGGCATTATGAATTTTTAAACTCATTTAGCATATTAGCGTCCGTTCATTTCAACCCTTGGTCATGGAAAATATTTCTGTATACTGGTACTTATCACAAAAATAATGTAGACAATCTGGTACTGAACTGTCCGGTGTGCCCAGGCAACGTTGATTACATGAACAATTCACCCTGTCTGCATGACACCCTGGCACAAACATCAATCTCAGGGCTCAGGAGATGTGTTACAATTCAGCCCCCCCGCAACAACATGATACGTAGTCTTGGCACCGTGGTTGAACCTACAAGTACTGTCAGTTTGGAGTCACATTGAGTTTCTTTCACATCAGTAGTTTGCAACGATTTTCAGTGAGTGAGAAGGAATGAAAGCATAGGAACTTCTGACAACAAACAAAAGGTAACACTGTAAGAATATTAATCTAACCTGCAAATGGAGGCTGATGATAAAACAGTCTGACAAAGGCTAGCCTCTGCATCTCTCCCGGAGACAGCTCATCGTACCTGGTGGACGCCAAGATGACAAATGTGAACTAAATACCACTTCAAAACGGTGAAAACACCTTGATAATACTTTTTAAACATCTGGTTAGAAGTTCACATGCTGTTGAAACTTCTTATGTCAAAAACAATCGCTGTGCATACATATTTACCTCTGGTGATTAAAGTCTGTATTTCCCAATAGGTCCACACATAAATAGATTCGAGACCTTGGAGTTGATGAAGGGGTATATCTTGTAAACATCAAGTTTAATAGGAATATTTCTATGTATCCACCGCTGAAACAAGTAACTCAATGCATGGGCATTGATCCAACAAGTTGGACCATGAATCCACTGCAGTTGATGCTTACGACAAACAATAGTTACTCAGAGGTGAGGTGAGGTGAGGTGAGGTGAGGTGAGGTGAGGTGAGGTGAGGTGAGGTGA
>VKKT01003680.1:59182-69644 GCA_008038995.1 Haliotis laevigata | reverse complement strand
CACTGAATGTCATGGACACATACATCGCGGGTTTGGGTTTTGCGATAACTTACTGTTCTCCATAATGGTTTAGGTTTCTCGAGGTGGAGGGACAGTGATGATGTGATGGTCAACTACTTCCAAGGACTTCACAATGGTATCGTCTACTTTAGTGATGACCAAATCAAGCATAGACACCTGACATGTTTGTGAGTGCCACGGCCCGGCAAGACACCTGACAAGTTTGTGAGTGCCTCGGCTGGGCAAGACACTTGACATGTTTGTGAGTGCCACAAATGTACACACTCACACACTCAAAGGCAAAACTCTGAAGATCCTTGTTACAGATATCATTTGTCAATTCTGAGTTTAGTTTTACCCAGCATCGTGAGTATTTAACGCTTTTTAAAAATGTTTGACAACTTTACAGTACCCAAGCCACACAACCATTTCCTGCCTCATATAATATGTGAGATTCCGTGTCATGAATGACTACCATTGAGATAGACGGTGTTTTCGAGACGATGCTAATAATAAGTCAATGGTTCCCTGCATAAACAAACACAAACAGGATAGGATTTCATCTGTATGTCCAAATGGGACATTTTGAAAGCATTCCTGAGGCATTGGAAGTTGTAACCCTGATCAAACAACTTCTCAGCAGGAGTTGAAAGATGTTCTTTGAAGTTGTCACAGACGGAACATGTCGAGTAAGGGATCGTAATCAGCAAACTGGAGCTGACGGAATATTGATGAGCATAAAGGGATGCCCTGTCATACAGTTTTGTGGACATTCGAAGTACAAGAAACTTGGTCTAAGAAGATATTGACAGGTGAAAATGGTGTTCACAATAACTTGCGTAATGTTTTAACACACACGATCCAGCTTCAAAGTTTCAAATTTCTCTTCACTCCAGGTTCATTCTGAAAACACTGGTGGTATTCATTTTCATCTTTGCTGATGTTGTTTGCTTTATCAGTCAATCCGCTATTTGGAAGCTATGTCTGGATAAAATGTTGCAGTATCACGAACATACAACACTGACATTGCCCATACATTTAAGTGAGTGACTGAGTGAGTTTAGATTTACACCGCACTCAGCAATATTCCAGCAATATGGCGCCGGTCTGTAAATAATCGGGTCTGGACCAGACAATCCATTGGTCAACATCACGAGCATAGATTTACTCAATAAGGAACCGATGACATGCCATACATTTAAGAAATAATGCTGTGGTTATTAATGCTGTGGTTTTTTTTAATGAAATGGGAATCTCTACAGACCATTTTATTGATTATGAACATATAAGGCATATTCATGTGACCTTGGCATTTGCATTTTAATGTGCAAGTTTGTAATGAGTTTAGATAGACAATTAAGCACTAGAACATATGAAATAGAAGCCTTTATGGTTCAGAAGTTCTGCCGTTGACGATTGTCTTCTATTTGCGTTTATATAACCTTATTAGTAAGAATCGTTTGCAAAACCAAGAATCATGACCTTGACCTTTGACCTGGAAATTGCTAATCTAGTTGCTTAGTACAGATACCATGAACACATGTAACTAACCTTGGACAGCAATATCTAGTTTTACAAAGCCGTGATATAAGTCCATATAATGCATGTCTGTTACACAATTGAAAACCATGGAAACGTTCTGAATCCCAAGTGTCCAGACATATACCGTTCCGAAGAGTATTCTCTCATAAAGTCGAATCTGTGAGGTGCCTTATGATACCAAGTGCATGGCGTTGTACCGTAAGGCACTCAACAGTTAAAAAAGATGCCAGATAAGACATTGGATTTCAAGCAGGAATAGCAAGAAACCCGATTAATGGCCTTTTTAACCTTGACCTTGTTTCACATCGTTCGGTGGTACATTGCCTGGGGGGCAGCACATGCAAATATGTATTCTTCTGTCTTTCTATATACTACAGTAGTAGTGTTTAATTAAACGTCACTTATTTCAGCTGCACGGCGATTAAAGAAAATAACGGATTAATAACAAACATATTTCAATTCATCGAAGACCATGTCNNNGAAGACCATGTCATTGAAGACCATGTCATTGAAGACCATGTCATTGAAGACCATGTCATTGAAGACCATGTCATCGAAGACCAGTATAACAACTGGATTATCACATATTGTTTCTGAAACAGCTAGAGATCATGTACAATATTGAACTACCAAGTAACAAACACAATATAGAAAGGGTTAAGAGGTCGCTGGAAGGTTAGGCCACCATCTCGGTTTTCCTGATGGATTTACACCATCCTTCCAACTGCTAGCGACTGTACACAATTCTAGCCATTCACATAACTATGCTTTCTAAAATAGCATGGTTACCGCGGATACTTTCAAGTATGGCACAATTGGTTTTGGAATGTAGAGATTCCAAGCTTTCCAAGGATACCAGACACATATAGCCTCCGGTGGACCTATCTCTTGTATTTAGCTAGCAAGGAGATTCCCACTAGGTTTGGCATATGTTATTCGTCTAGTGACATGAGATACAGCTGAAATCACTAAATATCCCTTTCGAGAATCCTCGTATTGCAAGAATATTTTCCATTTCAGTTATCTTTCGACTTAATGGTTTCTGATTTTAGTAAAGGTTATCGCATGATTTTGCAAAGAATGGAACTTGAGATGTCTGAAAATACTGACTTAGACTGATACAGTATTTCAAGAGAAGCGTGTGTTGTGATGGGGGATGAAGATAGGTGCAGATGGACAAAGTGACTGATTTGTGAAGAAGACTTTACCAAGCCATCAGTAAATCATTCTCTGCAATTTAAAGAAACCGGTCCACACACGACAACAACTGCATCATCTTGGCTGCTCTACAGCGACCTCTTCCTGTTCTCGTGCAACGAAACATCTCGCAACAAACTTAAGTTTTTACTCAAATTTCAAACAGAGATTGACAATTTGAAACAGCTGAATTTTTAACTGAACTGCATTTATTAAATAAAAAAGCCCAAACAACTAAAGTAATCTATCCACCAAACTCGAATTGTCTATGTTTGAGTTTAATATCGCTTTCAGTTCATTCTGGGAAATTTCTCAAATTGGAGTAAAATCTCAGACTTAAGTTTGTTTCGAGAAATCGGGGCCTGAAATCGGGGCTACCTCCCGCGGATTTCATTCTACTTGTGAGTCTCATATTAGCCAGTACATACACATTCAAGTGAAAGGCATGACAACTTACCGCTTTCTCTTTATTGAAACAGTGAAGACACGTGCACCAGGTGTGTGGGAAAAAGGTAGTTATAGCCTGCCCTACCGGGAACGCGTTCGACTATAAAAATTGCGTTTGCTTTATCTCCTAAATAAAAAAAGCTTTTCAGATTTAAATTTTAATCGTCTGAAAGACCGTAGGGCCATACACATGAAGTCATTACAACAGTGTAGAGGATAATTTTAACAACAGATTCACATTTCATTTCGATCCATTTCTGCTCTGGAAAGCATATTTGAAGTAAACATAACATATTTTGATCTTCGTAGTGTTGTTATACTAGGCGAATATCTGGAAACAGTTGTTCTTTTAGCCCCCTTGGTCGATCAGAAATAAAAATAACGTCCAAAGCAAACATCAGTATAGATTGTTCATGTCTGACTGACTGAGTTTGGTTTTACGCCGCTTTTAGCAATATTCCAGCAACATCACGGCGAGGGACACCAGAAATGGGCTTCACACATTGCACCATGTGGAGATTCGAACCCGGGTCTTCGACGTGAGGAGCCAACGCTTTAACCACTAGGCTACCCCACCGCCCCTGTTCATGTAAATCAAGGAATGTTTCATACATCAAGAATATCGGCAGCCAAATCATTAATTAAAAGAGTAAATAGAATGGGGATTAATCTACAGCCCTGTATTAGACCAACAGAACAATCAAAACCAACGTTACACCATACACATACTTTGTTACAGACGAATTCATAGACTTCCGATAATACCATATCTAAACCTGGTGATTTAGGTTGTTAACCATTCAGTATCTCTTGTTCTGTAATCGGTGACTCTTGCTCAGATGAATTTCTGTCTGATTGACAGCATCAACAACATCCACTGAGTCTCCAACTCATTTGTATTCAAAGCTGGAACAGATCCTTGAAATAATGCTTCCAAAACAATTTACTTTTATCAAGCAGCCTCTCTAAGATAGGTATCTTCCAGAACTACGCCTAGAATTAGTAAATCATTAGTAAATCTTGACCTTGACCTTGGTAAATGTCAAAGACAGGATCTAATGACTATTACTGTTGATGCAATGTGCAATACCTGCAGATGTCTTTCTGAGATTTGAAACTATCTTGTCAGTGACACGTTTGTTCCCAGCGAACATGATGTCAAACAGTCACTAAGTAAGTTCCTTTAGGAACTGATCAGTTGGAAATATGGCTGCATGCATATACTCATATTGTATACATATATCTTACCCTACAGTAGTCAGTAAACCCGTGCTGGTAAGTCTTTCAATAATTACCGTTAGGTTAACGCACGGCGTAAGGATACTTATCTTACCCAGAACCTGTATCCCAGAAAATGTCATACAGCCGTATATAACAGTTTTGAGTTGCACATATTTGGTTGAAGATTCATTAATAGCTATGTAGAAATAGTTAATGAGTTTGCGTTTAAGTAAGGCCGACGTATGACATTGAGCTCTTTTCTGAACCAAACTAAATAACACTGACAAAATCTTTTCCATATCCACAAGAATCCTCGACCGAAGCAGAGTTGACTGTAAATGCCCATTGCAATTCCATATATTTCTCTCTCTCACGTCGGTGACACCAGAAATAACTTCATACATGTTATAGTCGAATTCGTACATCGAAGTGTGCTTTAGCAGGGATTTCATCTGGATATGGAAAAGGTTTGGTCATTTAAAGTAATATACTTCTACAGTTACGAATCTATTCCAACAGTCACCCCTACAAGCTCCATAAATCCATACTGCATACTACTAGAATACCGTAACTGTGCATTATTTAATTTTATGCCAAGATAATAACATGATTTTTGGCGTTTTCCTTAATGACTGTTTAACGATTGACAGGATAAAATCGAAATCTGTATGAACTGACACTAGTCACTGTCATACACCCTTGAAGAGATGTGGTGTAAAATTTCAGTTCACAAATTCGGTATCGTATGTGTCCACCATTGGCGTTGATGCAGACTTGACAAGGATAACGCATAGACGACGTTAAGCGATTGAAGAAAGCTTGGGGAATAACGTTCCATGTCTGTACCAACGCTTGTTCCACTTTTGTCTCCTGATGGTCCAGGACCTGGAATGGTCCGAGCAGTGAAAGTGGCAGTCTGGAATTGATTCCTCAAATGGGTCTTCCGAATGTGGTTGTCTTACTGACGTGACGTCATACGTGGACGGCCGGTCCGAAGCAAATCAATCGTGTTCCCATAATGTTGAAAACGTCTCCATAGAGATAAGATAGTATTTCGATGGACACCATAATGTCTGGCCACTTCATTTTAGGCCTCCAGCATATCCACGGCGCGGAGACGCTGCTTTTCTGAAACCGGCAGTTAAGGCTGAGTTTTACGTGTTTTCCACAACATTCAGAGGCTAGAGAATAACCAACCGTTCTTCAAATGTCAATACCAGGAGTGTGAACTTCAGGTGTCAAAAAGCATGCAAAAAGTAAGTACGTATATTGCGCACAAAGTGCACGTGCAACGTGCGAAACCTGACATCACATGTCATGCAATGTGCTTTGCTACATGTTTATTTAGGGTTATTTTTCATAACTTTTCAAACAGCTTTTATGTTATGCAATTTTATGTAATGTAATGTTATGCACGGTTACATTTTTCAGTTAGTATATATGGAGTATATCATATGTCCATCTCGGTGATGTTGCTTACACCGCATCTGGTAGCGTTATCTTCACGTGACTGAAACCAATATGTGAGAAGAAATAAGCGAAAGACAAGGAGGATCAAACACAATGTGATCCATATGAAAACAACCATCGCCGACACACATTAAAAACGTATTTCCTACAGCATCAGGTTGGGGTTTGTTCTCAAACATAATCAGTTCATATATACCGGGTATTTGGAAACCAATAATCTCATTACTATTATTCAATGTGGTTTCCGGAAAATCCGAAGTACTATTGACCATTTGGTACGTTTTAGAATCCTATGTTAAAAATGCAATCGTTAATAAAAAACACGTAGTATCAATTTTCTTCGATCTGGAGAAAGAATATGATACTACTTGGAAAACATGGCATTTTGAAAGATTTACATGATTTCGGTTTAAGAGGTCGTTTGTCTCATTTTATCTCACAATTGTCAAAAGACAGGCAATTTCAAGTCCGAGTGGGTTCCACCCTATCTGACCATTACAATCAGGCTCAGGGTGTCCCACAAGGCAGTATTTTGTCTGTCACTCTTTAGTATCAAGATCAACAGTGTATCCAAGGTTTGATGGATCACTTTTTGTGGATGATTTTAATATTTCTTGTCGTGGTATAAGTATGCATACTATTGAAAGGCAACTGCAGTTGTGTTTAAATNTAGCAATATTCCAGCAACATCACGGCGAGGGACACCAGAAATGGGCTTCACACATTGCACCATGTGGAGATTCGAACCCGGGTCTTCGACGTGAGGAGCCAACGCTTTAACCACTAGGCTACCCCACCGCCCCTGTTCATGTAAATCAAGGAATGTTTCATACATCAAGAATATCGGCAGCCAAATCATTAATTAAAAGAGTAAATAGAATGGGGATTAATCTACAGCCCTGTATTAGACCAACAGAACAATCAAAACCAACGTTACACCATACACATACTTTGTTACAGACGAATTCATAGACTTCCGATAATACCATATCTAAACCTGGTGATTTAGGTTGTTAACCATTCAGTATCTCTTGTTCTGTAATCGGTGACTCTTGCTCAGATGAATTTCTGTCTGATTGACAGCATCAACAACATCCACTGAGTCTCCAACTCATTTGTATTCAAAGCTGGAACAGATCCTTGAAATAATGCTTCCAAAACAATTTACTTTTATCAAGCAGCCTCTCTAAGATAGGTATCTTCCAGAACTACGCCTAGAATTAGTAAATCATTAGTAAATCTTGACCTTGACCTTGGTAAATGTCAAAGACAGGATCTAATGACTATTACTGTTGATGCAATGTGCAATACCTGCAGATGTCTTTCTGAGATTTGAAACTATCTTGTCAGTGACACGTTTGTTCCCAGCGAACATGATGTCAAACAGTCACTAAGTAAGTTCCTTTAGGAACTGATCAGTTGGAAATATGGCTGCATGCATATACTCATATTGTATACATATATCTTACCCTACAGTAGTCAGTAAACCCGTGCTGGTAAGTCTTTCAATAATTACCGTTAGGTTAACGCACGGCGTAAGGATACTTATCTTACCCAGAACCTGTATCCCAGAAAATGTCATACAGCCGTATATAACAGTTTTGAGTTGCACATATTTGGTTGAAGATTCATTAATAGCTATGTAGAAATAGTTAATGAGTTTGCGTTTAAGTAAGGCCGACGTATGACATTGAGCTCTTTTCTGAACCAAACTAAATAACACTGACAAAATCTTTTCCATATCCACAAGAATCCTCGACCGAAGCAGAGTTGACTGTAAATGCCCATTGCAATTCCATATATTTCTCTCTCTCACGTCGGTGACACCAGAAATAACTTCATACATGTTATAGTCGAATTCGTACATCGAAGTGTGCTTTAGCAGGGATTTCATCTGGATATGGAAAAGGTTTGGTCATTTAAAGTAATATACTTCTACAGTTACGAATCTATTCCAACAGTCACCCCTACAAGCTCCATAAATCCATACTGCATACTACTAGAATACCGTAACTGTGCATTATTTAATTTTATGCCAAGATAATAACATGATTTTTGGCGTTTTCCTTAATGACTGTTTAACGATTGACAGGATAAAATCGAAATCTGTATGAACTGACACTAGTCACTGTCATACACCCTTGAAGAGATGTGGTGTAAAATTTCAGTTCACAAATTCGGTATCGTATGTGTCCACCATTGGCGTTGATGCAGACTTGACAAGGATAACGCATAGACGACGTTAAGCGATTGAAGAAAGCTTGGGGAATAACGTTCCATGTCTGTACCAACGCTTGTTCCACTTTTGTCTCCTGATGGTCCAGGACCTGGAATGGTCCGAGCAGTGAAAGTGGCAGTCTGGAATTGATTCCTCAAATGGGTCTTCCGAATGTGGTTGTCTTACTGACGTGACGTCATACGTGGACGGCCGGTCCGAAGCAAATCAATCGTGTTCCCATAATGTTGAAAACGTCTCCATAGAGATAAGATAGTATTTCGATGGACACCATAATGTCTGGCCACTTCATTTTAGGCCTCCAGCATATCCACGGCGCGGAGACGCTGCTTTTCTGAAACCGGCAGTTAAGGCTGAGTTTTACGTGTTTTCCACAACATTCAGAGGCTAGAGAATAACCAACCGTTCTTCAAATGTCAATACCAGGAGTGTGAACTTCAGGTGTCAAAAAGCATGCAAAAAGTAAGTACGTATATTGCGCACAAAGTGCACGTGCAACGTGCGAAACCTGACATCACATGTCATGCAATGTGCTTTGCTACATGTTTATTTAGGGTTATTTTTCATAACTTTTCAAACAGCTTTTATGTTATGCAATTTTATGTAATGTAATGTTATGCACGGTTACATTTTTCAGTTAGTATATATGGAGTATATCATATGTCCATCTCGGTGATGTTGCTTACACCGCATCTGGTAGCGTTATCTTCACGTGACTGAAACCAATATGTGAGAAGAAATAAGCGAAAGACAAGGAGGATCAAACACAATGTGATCCATATGAAAACAACCATCGCCGACACACATTAAAAACGTATTTCCTACAGCATCAGGTTGGGGTTTGTTCTCAAACATAATCAGTTCATATATACCGGGTATTTGGAAACCAATAATCTCATTACTATTATTCAATGTGGTTTCCGGAAAATCCGAAGTACTATTGACCATTTGGTACGTTTTAGAATCCTATGTTAAAAATGCAATCGTTAATAAACAACACGTAGTATCAATTTTCTTCGATCTGGAGAAAGAATATGATACTACTTGGAAAACATGGCATTTTGAAAGATTTACATGATTTCGGTTTAAGAGGTCGTTTGTCTCATTTTATCTCACAATTGTCAAAAGACAGGCAATTTCAAGTCCGAGTGGGTTCCACCCTATCTGACCATTACAATCAGGCTCAGGGTGTCCCACAAGGCAGTATTTTGTCTGTCACTCTTTAGTATCAAGATCAACAGTGTATCCAAGGTTTGATGGATCACTTTTTGTGGATGATTTTAATATTTCTTGTCGTGGTATAAGTATGCATACTATTGAAAGGCAACTGCAGTTGTGTTTAAATTAAATAAATAAATGGTGTCTTGAAAACGGTTTTAATGTTCTAAATCCAAAACTAATTGTATACATTTCTGCAGAATGTATAAACCGCATAAAGATCCAGAATTATTTTTAAATGCCACCCTCATCAAAGTTGTAAAGGAGGCCAAGTTCTTGTGTCTTATTTTCGACTCACATTTAACATTTCTGCCACACATTAAATCACTTAAAGCTAAATGCCTGAAGGCACTTGATCTGTTAAAAGTCGTTTCAAATTCTAAGTGGGGAGGGGACCAAACTACCCTACAAAACCTATACAGATCTCTCATCCGGTCGAAACTTGATTACGGCTCCATCATATATGGTGGAGCCTGTAAAAGCAACCTCAAAATACTTGATTCAATCCACCACCAAGGCCTTAGACTTTGTCTTGGGTTGTTCAGAACTTCTATTGACAGTCTGTACGGCGAGGCTGATGAGCCATCTCTTAGACAACGCCGAATCAAATTATCCTTACAGTATATAACAAAACTATATTCTCATGAGTCTAACCCTGCATTTAACTGTGTTTTAATCCTCTCTGTGGTGACCTGTACAACAAGAAGTCTTCTCTTGTTCCGCCTCTGGGATTAAGAGTTAAACCTTTCTTTTCTGCTGCTGGTATTGAACTGGAAAATATATCTCCTTCCCGTCTTCTTTCTTCTCCTCCTTGGCAATTGGTGAGGCCTCAAGTTGACCTTACACTGACAACATTAAAAAAATCAGAAACCTATAAGTTACAATACAGACAAGAATATAATCAATTCAAAACTAAATATAATACATACAAATCCTTATTTACGGATGGGTCCAAGGATGGGGGCACAGTGGCTTGCGCCACTGTCGTTGGATCTAGAACAATATCTTCTCGATTACCAGATCACAGCCCTTTTTCACAGCAGAGGCAAACGCCACCTTAACAGCTTTAAACTATATTCAAAGACATCCTAAATGCAAACAATATATAATCTAATTAGATTCTCTTTCGTG
>VKKT01003680.1:12429-24454 GCA_008038995.1 Haliotis laevigata | reverse complement strand
GCATGCACGTCGTCATATGAGCGAAATATTCTCAAGCACGACGTTAAACCCAATGTCACCTCGCCTGAAACGAGGCCCAGGCCTGTAGACGGAGAACAATCAAATTAAAAATTCACAAAAGCTTTGAGATGATATGTCACTGGCTTTATAAATAGACAATGTGAATTGTACAGTGCCTAACGCCGTCATCGACAAACATATCCATACTTCTAAAGAAAAATGCATATAAATGTATTTAAAACCTCACCCAGCGGATGGTCTTTCTGTTATAAATGTTTCTGCGTTTTGTTTTTTCACTTTAAAACAACTGATAATATTGCCTAGAGTGGAGCAGCTGGAATATCACCGTCCAGGATTAAAGATGGAGCCGATTAAATGTGACATGTGAGGACACGTCCTGGGAATGAATAACAAATTCCACATTTCAAGGGAACGCGGTCCCACGGAATACACAAGATACTTACTTTCAGCTTTATATGGCGGATATATTGGGTTAGGGGGAATCACGTGTTGGCTGGTTGACGGCTGGTAAACCGTTATATCGTATTTTCTCTAATATACGTCCAGACGTGCACATCCCTATGTGTGGGTATAAAGTTACTATATAGCTTAGAAGATAAGTGGTCGTTAATTAAACTAAAGACCCGGGCTCAAAGTAAACATGTGTCAATGAAGTTGTGCTATGCAACGCGATGGTCTCGTGAGCCCATTAAAGGTTTCGAAGCACCTTTTTCAGATTTTATGACCCTGAAACTATTGAGGACTTTTATGGTCTCTAATCGACACGTGTAAGAATATGTTATAGCGTGTTATTCTGAACAGTGGCAGAATAATCCCATTCTGTAGGTTATATTGCCTGTCATCATATATCCAATCGGCATCAGAAATAATGTCCATGCAATCCCTACATGGAAAGACTGTAGTGTTCAACGAACCCTCTTACTCTTAGTTAAAGTCTGTTTTGCTGACACAAGATAAGTTTTAATCCAATGTTTTAGTGCGTTTTGGACAATGCAATAATAAAGAATCATTGATGTACATTAACCAGTTTGATATGAAATCAACAGTTTTCGACATCTTACGGCTAGTTTCAAAATATACAATATGATCAATCAAACCTCTGATTACACATGTAATTCGAAGATTATAGAGAAAAGGGCTCTGTGACAGCTAGTCCGAGAGGAGGGAACTGCATATGAAAAAATGCAATTAGTAAACGTGGTACAGACAAGGTTATCTCTCTCCAGATATCTGACAATAAGATCAAAGGTCATGGACACTAGCACTGGAGAGATCTCAGAGTTTGACTGACACCAAAAATATTAGGTCAGGTCAACTCCAATAGAATCATAGGAGTGTTTGTACGGAACAGTTGCTCAAAGCATTGTGTAACATATGTTAAATTGGGTCCAGTACCATCCGAGATTCGAATCCTCACTCTCAGAGCCAGGCACCTATTCGCCAGCACATAAAGTCTGCCATCTAACCCACTCAGCCGTATCCCGGAAGGTACTCAAACTAACAAAAGTACTGGAGTCTGTACTCTACTGAGGAAGTGTCCCGACTATGACATACATTGCATTGTGTATTCCTTATAAACATAAGTAACTCTCTGGAAGATTCTGATATTCTCGACGTTGGAAGGATGGAAGACGGCTATCTATTCTTGTTGTTCCTCCTTGGAAGTATATTTGATACTTGTAAAGATGTATTACATCATAACATCTGCTCTCAACAAATGGTATTGATAAGATGCACAGTTCCAAGCTGGAAGAGTATACTCTTGCAATGTTCATGAATATTTACAGTTCCGTCGTAGTGGGAAGTTATTGTATGATATTATTATCAATACTTAGACCCTGCCTTATAATGTGTGTTGTTCATGTAAATGTATTCTTCACTTTATGGAGGAAATATAGATTCGAAATGAAAACTGAAAAGAAAGTAAATATATATTTATATATGTAAATATATATTTATATATATATACCCTTCAAAGCGAAAGGGATACTCTTATTTGGTTTGTTGATTAACGCCAAAGTCAGCAATTATCCAGCTATATGGCGGCTGTCTGTAAATAATCGAGTCTGGACCAGACAGTGCAGTGATAAACAGCATGCGCATCGATCTACGCAAAATTGGGATACGATGACATGTGCCAAGCAAGTCAGTGATCCAAACCACCCCATCCCGTCAGTCGCCTCCTACCACAAGCGTGGGTTGCTGAAGACCAGTTCTAACCCAGATCTTCACGGATTGAGACAAGCATGGGTTGCTGAAGACCAGTTCTAACCCAGATCTTCACGGATTGAGACAAGCATGGGTTGCTGAAGACCAGTTCTAACCCAGATCTTCACGGATTGAGACAAGCATGGGTTGCTGAAGACCAATTCTGACCTGGTTCTTCCAGGGTTGAGACAAGCACGGGTTGCTGAAGACCGGTTCTAACCCGGATCTTCACGGGTAGGAGGGGATAATGAAAAATGAGCATAAAAACTGTAACTGTCACTACCGTTATTAGGAAACCAAAATTAGTTCAGTTCGGGTTCGTTATAACTGTAGTTTTCTGTCTCCGTAAAACTTACCAGCAATCACATCCTTTAGTTTAAACGTGGCGCACACATGTGTGTCAACTGTCTTTCCTCATTTTGTCACTTTTAAGGAAGATAGGTTAAGTATTCCTGTCAATCTTATGGATTCTGCTGACCATGCAGCGATGTAGATGGTTGCATTCACTGTTTGTGTATGTACTGGCGATGCCGCCTCAGTGACGCGCGGAACGTCTTAGAGGTTTCGATCGGTGGTCAGGCTCGCTGACTTGTTTTGACACGTGGTTCACACAAGTCATTATATCGGCGGAGTGCGGCGTAAACCTAAACTCACTCACTCACTGAAACACAACAACATTAATAATTCCGACAATGCCGGACATAAAATATCGACCGATCACGTGAAATCATGCGTGAAGACGAAATGTGACCAGGACCTCAATTTTGTCAGGAAATAGAAATATCAGCCTGTCCAAGCTATCTAATATCCGTTAATCCAGTCAACGTAATAATTTGATGTCGATGCAATTTTCTAGTTTCTTTATAACTATTCACAATTTAATTCTGGAAACATAAAAGCCCAGTGATATATGACCCATATCATGCATATCATCTGAATCGGTGTTTATTGATATCCAAAGTAGGGATGAAACAATGTGTATCATGTTACCATGCATCAGATGCGATATGTCACAGCGGGGGACACCAGAAATGGGCTTCACACATTGTACCCATGTGGGGAATCGAACCCGGGTCTTTGGCGTGACGAGTAAACGCTTTAACCACTAGGCTACCCCACCGCCCCCGAAACAGCCAAGACTACATGAGGGAATCAAATACAAAATAATAACATAAATTAGATGACACCATGTGTTGGCCCGCTGGCAAGCCGTGTTGTTCGTCGTGTTGTCTTTCAGAACGACAACGTCCATGATGGCCGCAAGAACCATGCTCATCTCTTGCAGCACGTCAATGTAATGCCTTGACCAGCAATGGGCTCTGAATGACCACGTCTAGGACATGATAGGGAGGCATATGCCTCATCGTCAAAGGTCATCTGCCCACGTGGGTTGAACTTGACCAGGCACTGCGAGGGGTATGGCTTGTCGAAATAATGAAGGTTAGACAAATCGTGGCAGTATTACCCTCTGCTGAACATCAGCTGTGAAATTACCGTTATACCGTCTTACCGTTATAGTCAAGATAGATGTCGGTCATAACATCTATTGCCATACTTCACTTTCGGCTGAAACCTGTTCCCAATACGTTCTATATTATCATGCAACCGCTACAATCTCTTACAATTGCCAGTCATTTCCGAGTACCCCAGATATTTTATAGAGCACATTGAATGTAACTTTTACACAATTTGTAAAACTGCTCACGTTATTCAAGCAAAACCTTCACCGAGACACATGGGCACATAGGTGTAACAACGCTTGTTCAAAGTGTCTGAATCCCTGAAAGCACATTCAAAGTTGACTTAATACCGAGTGCGTCGATCTTGTACATTAATTCAAGCATAAATATTCGGTTGGTTCATGTTTCAACACTCTAGGGAGGATAAAACGTGTTCTTGGCAAAATAATTGTGAAAAACGTCTCAAGGCTCATGGTGGTCTACGGATACTTACTCAGGAAATCCATCCATTTCAAATCTGTGTTTTCATTTACTATTATGAATATATATTTTTCTCTTATGTTTCAAATAGTATTCTTACATAAACATATTTAAAATGTGTTGGGAAATGTGTCACAATAATGAAAGAGAGTCCCTGAATAATCTTTTACACGTCTTCAGTGTAAATGAACTAAGGAGGTAACCGCATATGAGGCAAAAACCATAGCTGTAAATATACAGTTGGAGCTTGCATTGGAACGAAAATTTGGTTTTCATATATATGCTTTTATTCATTTATTCATTGTAGCTGTACCCCTGTGACGACTAGGGGGACATAGACGTCTAGTACATAGACATAGACGTCTAGTACATAGACATACGTGTAATAGGCTCGACTTATGAATACAAAGTACGTGTATTTTTGTTTACTTTTCTTTAAATTCCCGACTTGATGTAAGTTGTTCAGTTTAGTTTTATGAAATACGGAAAACCGTACCTTGCTCCGAAACGTTGTCTGAATTATGGGACGTGCCTTTGTACCAGTGTGTTGCTGGAATGGGCGTGGTCACCATGTGGCCTCAATTAGCTACCACGAGATACCGTATTTATCAAATTTAGTATGCAAAAGATGTCCCCAGAATCGCTTTTCCAGTTGTAAATATTTGACAGTTAAAACAGAAAATCAAATTGAAGCCAGTATTATTCACATTGCTTCAGGCATGCCTGTGTTGATTATATTCTTTTATTACATGTTTGCCATGTTGAACCGGACACGATGCAGTATTGTGTCTGTGGTTGTCACGTCTATGAAGCAATATCCAATCCAATCGGAGAACATGACGCATCGCGCACCTGCCAAGGTTGAACTTGTCTGGCATGTGTGGACATGCTACGTTGACGTGAATGAATACCACGTTTCCGATACACTCTCTGACGATTGATTCTATGGCCCAGTGCCGTTGCTGTTGTTGCCGCCGCTGCCGTTGTAGTCACTGCAAAGAAGCAGTTTCGGAGATAAATGACCAGGATGTGGCGGTCTTCAGTGGACGTGGTTACCTGAGGTATCCCACCTCTACGTCTGTCCGTCGTGAAAGTTTCATCAAGCTGGACATCCTAATGTCCTTGCATTGGCGGCACGTTTAGCTCATCCTTGCAGCACACCAACGGCTCTCTCCGTCTGTGTAGCCGTTTAGCGCGGCATGTTTTCATGATGTTGACTATTATAGTTCACTATTATTTCGCATTGTCCTGTTTTACTGTGTGTTTTTTTCATTCGAGCAGTATTTTGAATTATACAGATATTTATGTTTACGTGTTCGAAACAGTAGGAAAAAAATTGGTGGTACACATTCTTTTGAGCGTGAGTTTACTTGTTGTTATATATAGGTAATACACTGTAACATGTGAACTGCCGGAACCTTCCACATCTGTGCGTTCTATTTTGAGTGAGTGAGTGAGATGGGTTTTAGGCCGGGCATTTCAGAAAACAATGTAACACACTTGAGGTGGGGTTTACAGACATACAATCATGTCACGGGTAAGGGTACATTGTTCTTGCCACATGATTATCATGTTGTTTACTTGTGTTCCTTCTCAGGTTAGAGAAGAGTGAGTGAGTGAGGTTTGGCACATGTTAATCCGTTAATAACTCGTCAGGTAATGCTGACAAGGTTTCTGACGTTTACCAACGCTAATATACACCACTGACATCAGGGTTGACCTTGGATTGGAACCATCAGCGGATCCGGGAACAACCACCGAACTTTGAAATGCGTCTCTGACACGTGTGCCTTCGCGAAACGAGCCGAAATCCACTGGCGGCTGGAAGACGCTTCTGCTTGAAGTTCACCAAACATCTGTACTTTGATCAGACTAACCATTGTCCACTTGTAACCTTTGTAACATGCCATCACGTGACACTAAGAAACCGTATATCTTACGGAATGTCTTAATGACACCTGCTACGCACGATACGTCACTTTTGTAATCTTAGTTAAAATGTTGAAGACCCCACGGGATATATACTAAAAAACTTGAGAAACAGCCACGATTAGAAATAAAGCCATGTCTGTTAGTTCATAGTACGTACAGAACGCCTGTACGTACAGCTGTTAGACGGCAAACAAACAAACTACTGTGACTTAATAGCACTAACGCCGTCACTAATGTTAATATATTTTTGAACGATCCATAACTTGTGACGAATGGACATTTGGTTGTCAGTTGGAATTAACAGAACTAAGTGTCGTTTCTTTTCTTCTATAATTGTTCTTCAGTAACCCATGCCTTTAATAAGAGGCAACTAACGGGATCGGGTGGTCAGGTTCGCTGACTTGGTTGACACATGTCATCGTATCNNNATTGCGTAGATCGATGCTCATGATGTTGATCACTGGCATTGCTAAGTGCGACGTTAAACAACAAGCAAGCAATGTAATGTGATTGATTTGAAAATTTGAAAATATGAGTCGCCAGCTTGAATTAAAACAGAATCCTTAGTTGAGGACGTGCTATAGTCTCCCTGTTCTAAAACCAGACGGAACCTTGTGAACTTAGCCATGACGAATTTTCAATTTTGTATGATGCTTAAAAGCTCTGTAGCAATGTGCTCAGTGACTCGGTTCATCCATTCCGTCTTATCCTATGTTCGGGTTCGATAGTCGACGTTCACTAGAACGTCTGGTCCAGACCCCATTATCTCCACACAGCCGGCATATAGCTGGAACTGTGCTGAATGTAGCGTTACTCAAACAAACAACTTTTTTCTTATCTAAACTTCCCACTTTGTTTGCCATGCAAAAAGTGGTAAAGAGATGACAGTGGCAGTCTTAATGCCAATCATGTACTTTCAACGCTACTTTTTGCACTTTTACGGTTTCATCCATGAAGCTTTGTGTTTTCTACGAACTCTTAAATGTCAATCAAAGAAAGTCTATTATAGGTAGTATAAGGTTGTAGAATACAAAACCTTGCACTTTAACAGAAGCAAATCTATCTATCAAGTGAATTGAGGCGCCTTTGGCAATGGCACAGGTACAAATTGTATCAAGCAGTAATATTCTCCTTACTTGCATAAATAACGCTCGCAGCAACATTAAAGTGAGAAACATGATACAAGCACCCATCCCATAAGGGACATAATGGACGGTTACTTGCTTGTGTGTCATATTGCTCTGATTGCTTAGATATCTTGTCTATCCAATAGAAATATACACGTAGGTTGGACATGTATATCATGTTCTAATCAATCAGATCATTGCCCAGAAAAGGTCAAGCAGTTCATCAGGGAAACTTGAATATACGATTTCTCCATTCTCTACCGACACACAACTCTGATGAACCTCTACGTAAAGTGACAAGTTACGGGTCACATTCCAGCTCTGCTGCGTGTGAACCAGACAAACGTGTGATCGGAAGCAATAGAAGAACAATCCAATGTGAACAGTGACACCATATCTGAAATATTAAAAAACGATCTGCAAGATGGGACACATGGAAGCTATTATATATCATACCTGGATTACACGTGCCCAGGGTACATGAAGACTTCTGGCATTCCGGCATCGCCATCTACACTCATGTCGATACTTAATCACTCCATGTTTGAGTTTGGCATCACTTGGACAGATGTAAGACGTACGACATTAACAAGGGTGCTAGTAGCGTTTAAGGTCAACATAATTACGCCTCACATATGCGATGCTTCAGCTTTAACATTCACATCCTTCTCCCTGTTTAACAGACTGTCTCATGGTGCGTGCCTCATATCACTTTCATGTCGGATATCCTTTTCGTAAGTGTATTTAAAAGACGCTTAACTGCTGCTCTAACACCGTGGTGGGGATACGAAACACTACTGGTATTTTGTTTAAATATTTGTTGTTGCACCACTCACTCACATTCCTGTATGAAGGCGGGCAGACATTAATCATTTACATAAAACCTACGAGAACCTATGTGCAAACAGACCAAGCATGATCAGGGGAATCGGAGATTTGAATCCAAGAGTATCCGCTTCCGTTTACGTGAGAGACGTAACTGTGCACGACAAAGTCAGGTCCATTAACCGACTGTACCTTACATACACTTTGTGTGAGACTTGTTCTCTGTCAAAGGCCTCGTGTTTTGGATTTACACTGTTATTGACTCCGGGGCATGTGGGAAATTTCAGCTTTCTAGTTTTTGGAAAATGTAACTCAGAAATCAGATACATGAAGCGGTACGTTGTGAAGTGGAACCTTCCAAAACAATAACTGATGGATCTATGTCTTTAAATATATCGTCTACTCAGTGTTCCTAATTGTTTCATTCACCTGATGAAGGAGTAAGAATATACTCAGAAACGTCATGTCCACCACAATATTAAAGAAGATGACGTCCATAAAATTATTGCCTGTATGTGTATCACTTCTAAATGCCTTTCAAAAACTCGACTCAAATGACCTCTGTCTTTGAAAATATTTTCATTTATATCCTATTAAATTATTTGTTACTGTGTTAGAATCGATTTTCAACAGCAGTTATGGTTAATATATTTCATCTAGTGGCGATTTGGTCATTCTAATGATAAACACCAATAACTAGTATTTTCGCAATTCCACAACAACACAAGGAATAACAATCAAGCCATTCCAGGAAATAGAAATAATCATAGTTGTCCTAAAATATAACATGAAATTAAATGTGTGCTCAAAGATAGGTTTGAGGGTTTGCTTAAATGTCAGTCGCTTGATGAGAGAACTCCCAACGCTCTTGCTCAAGGGAGAGATGGCATTTTAAGCTAATTGAAGAGCTTCGTTTCACACACAATTGAATTGAATTTTATATATTTATCAATGTTTAATATTGTATAGCAGTATAATCAATATCAGGCATTAGTAATATAATCTCTAATTGTTTTCCGTATAATATAGTCAGTGGAATTAGTCAATATTAAAAATTCTGTACCTTTGATATTTTGCGCATACACTTTTATTCTTGGCATAGGAACGTATACAAACTACAATATATATTACTGTCTGGATAAAATGACCTTCAAGGAATTATTAAATGGCAGAGAAAAAAATTGTAGTTTATTCATAGAAACAACCATGGCAAAACATGTGCTAATTTTGTAGTGCTTATAACTATGGTCTTATGATATTAACTGCGGTCAGTTTAGAGAGTCTGGCATACACTCCTTATGATACCACTGTCAGTGACTGAGTACAGTTTCAATATCAGGGGTAACGTTAACCTATGTCAAATGCAAGAACATCAGTAAGCTCAAACGGTGTGATGTAAGCAGAATAATGTTTAAAACAGCGTTTGAACCAACTTTCAGACTTTGGGAACCGGGAATACAGATACAACCTGCATATGACACATACTGATTCTGTGTATACCGTCAATGTATATATGTTGAGGTTTTGTGGACCAATACACACAAGTTGGGTTGGGTTGAGTTGGGCTTTACGTCACATCGGCATTATTCCAGCCATATAGTGACGAGAACAAGTTTGCATTAGTAAACATTGTAAGTACATACTCGGAATGAGTTTTATTTCAAAGACATTTTCTTACGTATAATGTAGCTTCCCACTTGTTTAGACAACTACGCGTTATGCAAATATACACATAGCATACAATAGGACCTACTGTACTGTGCGTTACATTCCCGTTTGGTTAAAGTATTGGGACATTTGCGCTTCATATACTATCCCAAAAAAGAAACGCATAGGCCAGAAATCTGTTGCGAATATGTTGTATTTCATAAACCGACAGCGAACCGACAGGAACTTGAACAGACTCTTTGGACTTATGGGAGTGGATTCCTGCTGATGTCTGCAGACTGATGACGTCACTGAGGATGCGGTAACACGCGCTATTGATTACGTGACCCCTGACTCCTGCCTCATTACGTCACTCTTTATGCACTTTTTGAATGAACTCTGACTTGTGTAATTCTAATTTTGACCCCTTGACTCTTTCTTAATAAATTGTGGCAAATGCAACACCAGCATTACAACGTCTTTGTTTCTATATTTGGGTCAAGTGAAGTCGGCGATAACTTTCTTTTGACGGTAGTTTATATTCCAAATGTAAAGTAAAGCAATCTACTGCAGCCATACGTTGTGAGCGATACCTGTACGATGACTGTTTTGCATTTCGGGTAAGGTAGCGTAATATCTTCTTCGTTACAAGATACCTTCACCTAATTAGATTTTAATCATATCATATACGCAAATTTTACGTATCATCTTCGTAGATGATAAAGTTTAGATTGTTAAACTAATACACTTGCAGCCCCTCTGATCTATCTTAACGCCGGTGTCCGGATCAACTGCAGTCGTGTACAATTTTGCACATGTCATAATCGTTTTCTATAAACGTTGCAATTCAAGCCGTCGAAAAGTGCAAATGATGGGTTTGTTTCAAAAACAGAAAACGTTTCATGTAAATGCAAAATATGCAGAATATATCTGACCGTAAACCCCCATGTAATATTCCTAGTAGTGTTCACAGCCAGGTCAGGATACACATCCCTTGTGTTGTGTATGGTTCACTGAATACACAGGCTGTCCCCATACTGGCGTGTTGAGGTGGGAGGGTAGCCTAGTGGTTAAATCGTTCGCTTGTCACACCGAAGGACTGAGTTCGATTCACATGGGTAAATGGGTGAAGACCATTTCTAGGGTTCGACGCCGTGGTTTTGCTGTAATATTTTTAAAAGTGGCGCAAAACCATACTCACTCACTCACAATGGCTTGTTAGTTTTAGTGTCCAGCGAGCACATTTGGACCAGACAAGTGAAAATCCAGGCTGGACTTGTCTTCAGTAACCCATGCCTGTCGTAAGAGGTGACTAACGGGATCGGGTGGACAGGCTCGCTGACTTGGTTGACACATGTCATCGTATCCCAATTGCGATTGTCTGGTCTAGACTCGATTATTTACAGACCCCGCCATATAGCTGAAATATTGCTGAGTGCGGCGTTAACCAGCAATCAGAACGTATTACCCTGTGTATCTATAAGTTCTATTAGCACTGACATTGAATTCGTACATAGGTACATATTTAATTACGTCTCCAATTTTGCCCTTCTTGGTTGTTATTTCTTTGTTGTACAACGTGCAATTAGCAATAATCCAGCCGCATGTCAACGACCTGGAAGTTCGTGTCTGGACCAGACAAACCAGTGGTTGACATAATGAGCAACGTATGATCACGAAGGTGTACGACCTAGACCAAACCCAGTTACAGTCCTCAGTTTACGCAATAGGGTGTTTTAAGCACCGAGGACGTACCAACCGAGTGCCCTTAAAATCCTATTCCTATCCCAAGGCTTTTGGACACCGTAACCAAGCAAACAGTTTCCAGCTGAACTGTTAGGTATTTATATTCAGTTCCAGAAAATGGCACCCACTTCTTGGTTTGAACTTCCTTCTTCACGCTTTTATAACTACCGGGTTCAAGACTTAAATAACCGAAAACCATTCACGTGTACGAATCTGTGTCGTGGAAAAACAACTCTTGAGTTGAATAACGACCCGGTCGCACTTCTCTGGAGGAACGGATCAGACGTTTTAGCGTTTCCACCGCCCTCTTGGGGCAGGATTAGGTCTTCTGTGTGTAGTTATATGGGAGACAAACACAATATTTGAAGTTCAAATACACAATAAAATTCTTGAAAGTCGTAAATTAATGTCGTTTGACGTTGCGTTTAATCCAGTACGATATATAGTGGTGTATTTCCAGTCAGCTTGTAAAACATTGGAGAGCGTTGACCTGCATAGTGCAAAAACACTATTGTGGCCGAGGAGAAATCCGTTGATTGAGTAATGTTAGATACAAATACCTCCTTATACCGACTTGTT
>VKKT01003679.1:27632-39656 GCA_008038995.1 Haliotis laevigata | reverse complement strand
TCACACATTGTACCCATGTGGCGATTCGAACCCGGGTCTTCGGCGTGACGAGCCAACGCTTTGACCAATATGGCTACCCCACCGCCCCCATGCCCGCTAATCTAGACCCGGTTTGAATACTGCCGCTTCTGCGCTGCTGACGAATTTTCCAGCTTCGTAGTTTCTTCACTGGGATTAGGGTCAAGAAATTCTTCTTCAAACTATTCGCTTTTTATTTCAAAAACATCAAAAATGCTGTCAAAGTAGAAATTGCCGATGTCCGACATGTTTGTTGACAAACAAAAGTGTCAACGTGTTCATTGTATTCGTACGCGGTGAATCGGTCACTTTAATTAGCGGTCTTAAACTCACACTCCTACCCAGCCAGCACAGTACCTCTGCCCATAGAAATATTCTTCTCTATTTCTATGCTCTACCATWGGCCAGAAAGATGTGACGATTCGTCACATCTTGCACCGTCCATTCAATATAATCTACATATTTCTGAACTCTTTTATGTTTGAAGAGCCTACATATCTAATTAAACATCTTTGATAGAATGGTTTAGTTTCACTGGAAAAATATCCTAAAACATGTAACACTATTTCGATTTGCGCAGCGATCCTTTGTTTACATACTAGTAGGTTGTACGGCTCCACGTGCTGTCATCGAAGCCAACAGAGAGCAAACGATGCAGCCAGTTAGATATCTAAATATGTACTGTCATAAATGTTACTGTCGCAGTTGTGGAAGAATATATATGTAACAAAGTACGTACAACCTTATAGAGTCTCCCTGGGTAACGTGACATCCAAATTAGCCTGTGGCAGTTGATCGATGTTATAATCACATCAAAAATGAGCATGTGCGCAGAGATCGTTGAAAACATTCCACATTTGTAATTGTTTCGTTTACTTGTCATGTACCCCAAAAAGGCAACGGATATACTTTCTTGGACGGTCCAAGTAGATATAATAATACTGAATCGTGTCATGTCTCTTTAACGCTCTTGTATAGTTTAGTCAAAGCACACATGCTTCCACGAGTTACTTCCCTTCTTCCACGTGGGCACTAAGGCGCGTTGAACGAAGACAAAACGCTAAGTTTCTCGAGCCAAGAAACCTGTTTGCTTCGCGTGGGACACCAGTATTTAAAAGAGAAAGTCCTTCTACGATCGAAATTGAATATTGCAATTTGTACAAGTCTTGAGGTGAGTTGTATATACTTGACGATAATATCTGCCACGCCAATTCATTTTGCAAAGGCATTATTACTTTTAACGCCCCCATCAGCGGCGAAGTGACGACAAACCCGAAACTCCACAGAGGCCTCCTTTGGGGAAGTGAGCTCGTCTTGAACACGTTGTCGCTTGGACATTGACACGTATTTGTGATAACGGCTTAAGCATTTTAAAGATTTAATTGATATTTTGTAAATTTGTGCATGATGGCAGGAGGAAATCGTTGATTAAAAACATGATTGATTAACACATGGTATCGGGGTCCCTTTTTGACAACAGACAGGGTAACATGTATAAAGGGAGGTAATTTATTGTCATGGATGTTTTTGTTGTTAGCTGGTCTGCAGACATGAAAGTCGTTTTTGACCCTATTGTCTTATTTCATCAGCTATGGCTTATTTGACAGCTGCACTTTTGTACGTGATCACAGAGTCTTAATTAAAGTTAATTATTCTATCATTCCTGAACTGAATATATGATTAGTCATTCCACAAGTGCTCACCTTTGGCCCCAATTTGGGTTTTTATAGAGGTAGTGTTTGAGAGGGTGTCACATTTTGAATTTATTTCCTTTCTCGGGGAGGGGAGCTTTTCAAAACACAGTCTCAAAACATAGATGTTCTGGGCAAAAGTAAAAGTTTAAATATTTTGTTAATCACAACAAAGGGCCATCCATATTTTATGTATTTCTCTTCTCCAACCTCAAACTGCACGAAAGCATGCTGGCAAAAGAAAGATATCAATAAAAAAACTAAGTTTTTCACTCAAAATAAAAAATGTTGAGTCAACGTCAAATGGAATTATAATATTATGCTCCTTTTGTAATAGGCTTTAAATCTATATGCCATGAAGCCTCTATGCTGCAGAACCATTTTTTTGTAAATATAGATGGTGAAAGACTAAAGTGATCTATTTCTATGAATGTTCACGGGTAAAAGTAGTTATGGTTCACAAGATTAGAGCACATATTTCTACAGGGGCAAGGAAAATTGAGATAAGAAAACTTATTATTTCAGAGTTGGTCATGCTCGATAATCTCCAGGGTATACGTTACGATCACTATACCCTAGATGCCTCCAAGGCTTGGCCCGATAACTATATTACCTCCCTTTGCTGTCTCCGCATTCTCCCAGTAGCCAATCAGCTAAGCCGCTGTTACATCCGAGCTTGCCAGTGTCAACAAAGATAGCGGTCACAGTCGCGAAGGTTTGTTCGCAGTGCATATTTTGGGGGAAATAATACATGCAAATTGATAAATATGAAACTTTATAAAAGAATTTATGAAAGAACTCCTTCTACCTCTTTTCAGAGTACCTCTGCATCAGTTGTGTTGCCAAGTATAAACAGTTAGATTATTTAAGAAGCGAAAGTGAGTTGTGATTGGTTCGGTCAACTTCCCAGCGTAGACACCTGATTGGATTAAAAACCAGCAAAGGGAGGTAATAAAATACTCGGGCCAAGCCGTGGATGCATCCAGGGTATAGTGAAGAGTGATCATAACGTATACCCTGGAGATTATCGAGGATGAGAGTTGGTGGGAGATGGGGAAACACAGAAATAAATGCAGACAGACTTAGACACTGTATCCCTTGGCAAAACAATGACTATTTGGAGTAATTTTTGTAGTAATCATCTGATTAAAAACTAATAAAATATTGAAAAGGCCTTATCTTGTGCCATTATTTTCATATTGGCTTGGCTGTATTAATGTCAAGCCTAATCCCTCCGAAGTCACAAAAAAAATGCCAGCCAAAGTTGGTTTTAATGTTTCATTTGCCAGAAATATCAATAATGGCAAAACTAGTTAGTAAGTATGGTTTTACGCCGCTTTTAGCAATATTCCTGCAATATCACGGCAGGGGACACAAGAAATGGGCTTCACACTTTGTACCCATGTGAGAATCGAACCCTGGTCTTCAGCGCGATGAGTGGACACTTTAACCGTAAGGCTAACCCACTGCACCCAAAACAAGAATCACCAAGTAAATACACTAATACAGATTAGACAACTCCATTTATAATAGATGGAAATGACTCACCTCCTGTTTAAACACTGACTCTTTGTGTCAAAGACTGAAGTTTCATTCTAGGGCTGTCACTATGCATCAAACTATCAATGGATTGCAATTGTTGAGTCTCCAATGGCAATTAATCGATGACAGAAACGAATAACTATCGATGCATCGATAGTAGTTGTGACTATTGATAATTTAGTAATTGACTTTCATTGATAACTGTGCAGCACAAAATACTGGAAGTACCAGATTGTTCACTTTGATTTAGAGTTATCCGCCCATGTTACCTCTTAAACAAACTTGACCTTGTGTCAAGTTTCTTGTCAGTTATTAAAAGAGACTGAAACTACATCAGCTTGTTTTCATTTCATATAAACCATGCATTTATGTGGGAAATGACTTCAAATGAGACAATTCAAGGAGAAAAAATAGTTGGTCGCAATAGAGTATTGCTATTGCAATAGTATGTTGCAATAAACTTTCTCCCTCAATAGTCACCCTATTTGATTCCTCCAAAGGTACAGTATCTGAAGCCCATTCTTGTGTTCGACACATTGTCACAGCTGAAATACTTTTAACCAACCTCACTGTTTCAGTTCCGAGTAGCAAGCATGGGTTGCCTGAAGGTTTTGGCCATCACCATGTCGGTGTTGATGATTGGACTGTCTGCGTACCTGTACACACCTGTGCCAGACTCCATGGCAGAACCCTGGAAACTCCGCTCCATGCTCGCTGGCTTCAAGATCGTGAAACTCATTGTAAGTACAGGTGGAATTGACCAAGATCATTGTGGTAACATGGGATCAGAATCTCATATGTTCAGAAAAAATATGCAGAATTATCTTGTTCCAGTGTAAGGTTTACTGTTTTCTTCAGTACAAGCTAATGTTGGAAATTGGTTAAAATATGATAATTGATAATTAGATCATCAAAACCGAGCAATCGTCGAAAATAATTTGTTAGCATCATTTACTGCACAAAATGCATTTGCAAATTTCACGTCTTTGAAGGATTACTACTGGCAAACAAGGATAAGCTGAGCACCAACCTGACAATTGACCTGTATTAGCGTGTATGAGTGCCGCCCACTGGCGCTTGCCCTTGTTAGCGAAGGGGCCTCAGGTTGTCCGCGATCAAGTGTAGTACGATGGGTGAAACAAGGCACAAGGCGTGTGGCAGCTACGTGTGGAATCAAATTCAACGTCATGCAATGCACATGTACAGCCTACATCTACTCTCCCTTTCACAAACCAAATGGGTTGCCTCATTGCCATGCACCGCCTACTTCTCGTAAACGTCTTCTCTGCGCCGATCCAACTTATCCTTGTTTGCCAGTACTATTTTAGGAACATAAATTTCCTGGAGTCTTTAAGATAAATTCAATCATGACTTGGTAAGAGCTCATAGTGTTTATGAAACATAAATTTAATGACACAGACAAAACCAACCATGTGAAAAAATATTGTTAATGCAAACAAGTGTTTCAAAATTGTTTGTGTTCGATTATGTGGAAACACAATCAATTGCTTGGTCGTTTAGTCACTGCGACCGATCTTCGATTATTTCAATTAATCTGACCACCACTAGGACAAGCAGTGCCATCACATAAACACATAGCCCCCTGGGTGCATTTCCTGTGAGGTCTCGTTGCGTCAGATTGCATAGGGACCATTAATTTATAGCGATGACTTATGAGGTTATGACATTCACATTATGATGCTTGCAAGGCCCAATAGTTTCTTTGTATCATTTCAACGCAACAGCTACTCCAGGAACCAGGCCCTGATTTCTCAAAAAAAGATAAGTTTTTACTCAAATTTCAAACTGAGTTTGACAATGTGTGAAGCCCATTTGCATTTTTTAAATAAAAAATCCCAAAGAACTTTTATAATCTATCCACCAAACTCAAATTGTCTACAGTGTTTGAGTTTAATATCGATTTCAGTTCATTCTGGGAAATGCATTTTCACGATTTCAGTAACTTTCGAGAAATCGGGCAGTGATCTCCAGCACACAAACTCAGCAATCTAGCCGAGGTCGTTGACCTTGAACTCATTAACCATTCTTTGTGAGTGATTTTTATCAACATTCGGTAGGTAGGTCGGGCTTTTAGGATTTTACATATCCAAGGTTTGACACAAACATAAACTTTCATCTAAACATATTAACATGCAGGGTGCAAGATTTTGCTCTGAGATAGGAACTATGTGTTGTTATGTTGGCCTAGTTGTATAGCCAAGGTTAGTCACATTGGGTTGGTTTATTGTTTTACACTGGCGATCTATATCCCATATTTTATATTGTATTGTGTTCTTTAATTGGAATGTTTTAGCTTTGTTCRCTAGTTTTATATTATATCTGTGATTATCTAGTATTTTTACTGTCCATCGTCGACAGGTTTTAATCTTCAAAATATTTTCATTTTTTATTGTATAAATTGTTTTCGTCACGATATGGCTGAGATATTGCCGATGTGACGTTAAATATTAGCTCACTCACTCACTTACGCCGCACTCTGCAATATTCCAACTATATGGCGGCAGTCAGTAAATAGTCTGAACCAGACAATCTAGTGATCAGCATCATGAGCATGGATCTACGCAGTTGGGAAACGATGACATGTGTGAACCAAGTCAGCAAGTCTGATCATGACCACCCACCTAATGACCAATTAAACCCGGTTCTTCACAGGTTTGTTACATCTGAACACTGTCTAAGACGCATTGTGTTTTCATCACTTGAGTCAGGGGTGGAAATAACCTATTGCTCGACGTCGGGCAAGCAAATATGTATATCACACTGTACCGGTGTCCAGTTGACTTTGCAATATTAATCATGTTGTTTATTTTAAAAATCAACAAGAAAAAGTCCGGTATAGTGGAAAATGTATCAGGGCAAGTGATTTTACATGTGCCACTGTACCGGAGTACACTAGCAATTTTAAAGTTATTTCCACCCCTGTGAGTGCAGGGGTACATGAACACAGAGTGTATATGTTTGTTTTCCCCCCGCAGAGTGGCGTGAGTGAGCTGGTGGGCCTAGGAAGCAGTGTCAACGTGACCCGGAGGTTGATGAAGATGGTGGCTAGTCAGGCGGTGGCGTCAAAGTCTGACCCCCTTCTCAAGGTTTGTGTGTCATTCATTGCAGGGGGGCGGTGGGGTATCCTGATGGTTAAAGCGTCTGCTTGTCATGCCGAAGACCCAGGTTGATTCACAACATGGGTACTATAGTCCCAACATACGGATCCAGTAACTACAAGTGTTTGTTTTTGCTCACAATATGCAGACTGAAAATCGGAGCTCAGAAATCTACTGTTATTCTATTTTAATTTTAAACCACAAGACTGACATAGGCAATAAGAGGACACAATCATAACAATATTAACATTGTGCGAATGAAACAGGAACCAATTATTACTATTACTGGCTGGAGCAGGGTTGGAAATAACTTTATAATTGCTAGTGTACTCTGGTACAGTGTCACATGTAAAATCACTTGCCCTGATAATTTTTCAGCTATACCGTCCGTTTTCTTGTTGATTTTTTCAATAAACAACATAATTAACATTGGAAAGTCAACTGGACACTGGTACAGCATGATATACAAATTTGCTTGCCCGACAGAAAAATTTCTGGACTCGAACGTCGGGCAATGGGTTATTTCCACCCCTGTGGAGTGGCTGTGCATTGATACAGCTTATGTCGTACTGGAGTTGAGATACAAAGAGGTTATTGCATGACAGTTTTCCATATATCAGTCGAAGACCCCGAGGGCTGACATGGTAGCCTCGGGGTGATATGACTGACGAAAGGGAAACTGTCATATAACTAGAGCTGTGTATCATGGCCTCAGTGGCGAGACGATATATCCTGATACCCATTTAATGAGGCGAGAAGATACATCATGAAAGTATTGGCTAGGAACCTGCAAGATGATTATAATCACGGTGCAGTTGTGCTGATACGATACGTATCCCGATACTTTACAATTTCTAAATGATGAACAGATATAAAGGTAGTAGATAAAATGACTGAAAGTTTATTTGTTATACAGCAGAACTTGTTTTACATTCACACACTTTTAAAAAGCTGTTCATCTAATAAAGTTTCAACATTTAATGCTTAAGAAAGTGCAGTCAAACATATTCAGTATACCTTGATCTAACATATAATTAATTTGAAAGTGAAGTTTCCCTTGGGAGTGAGTGAGTAGGTGAGTTCATTTTTTTAATGTTACATCGGCAATATCTCAGCCATATCGTGACGAAAACAATTTATATAATACAAAAATGAAAMYATTTTGAAGAGTTAAACCTGTTGACGATGGACAGTAAAAATACTAGAGTATCAAAGATATGAACATAAAACTAGCAAGTAAAACTAAAACAGTGTAATTAAAGAAGACTATAGATCGCCAGCATCTGAAGGTAGATCACCATACTAGGAACCATGGGGACTTACATTACTTTTGCTACCTGCATGGAGCCTAGCTGGATTTACACCATCCCTTCAGCTGCTGGCGGTTGTAGGATAATTTAGCCCAAATCTTTCCCTTGGGAAGTTGTACTTCAACACCAGTGCTTTCACAAACAACTCACTTTAATTTATATCAGAATTCAGAATCAATGAAAACAAACCTCTTTGGTCTGCCTTCTAAACTTTATCTTCCCTTTGTTCTCTTCTTAACAAAGCTAAGACATCGTTCATAGTTGTTAATAAATGGTGTTATTTGTCAAACAACTAAAACATATCTGCATATTCCAGTTACTTGAAGACAAGTATTCTACAGGTCACAGAGTTTGTAAAATGTTCACCAACTTCTTTGTTCATGTAACAAAGATAGCAGGCACAAATAAATTCCTTTAAAATTCAATTTGTTTTTTAAATTCAGAAGAATTTCAAAGAGACTCCTTTCCTATTCCTAATGCAATACTCCATACAACTTTAAGTAGTATTTGAGTTGTATCGGGATATGTTGTTTCTTGTGGCGATACATCGATGTATCATGGACCCTCACGATATAAATATCCGGATTTATTGCCTAAATGTGTTTTGCATCGATGCACTTGTATCGTGTAGTTGACAATGTAAACATTGATACTATTGATGAATCGTAACACCACTAATCATAACCTTTTTATCATACACTATATAAGATGATGTAACTCTAAACTAAAGCAGTCTACGTCTACTGAAGTTTCGAGCATTTGTGTGTATTCATTCCATACCTGTTTAGTAGCCAGACAATACGGCTGAGATGGATTTTAAGCCCGGGTGCTCAGTATGGACATATGCTGATAATCAGTATGGTATGTGCAAAATGGTCCACATTATTGATAGGTTTATGATAAATTGATATAGCTTATGTCGTATATCTAAAAATAAGCATCGACAAAGCTTATGCCAACCGATCTCAAAATGGATTTTTAATACATTGATACAGCTAATGTCATATCACACCAAAATAGTTTTATTTGCGATTCATTGATTCATATGTGAAAGATACCTTGACCACACCTCAACCATGGAATCATGAAACAGCATGGACCAGTCTTAAGATCGTGAGATAGATGTAATGTTGTCACAAAATAATCAATGTTTTGTCTGTTTGTCCTTCCAGGTGACCGACACCAGGTTATCTGGGATCAGTGTGAGAATCTACCGCCCCAAGAGTGCCCCGACACCAAGCCCAGCGCTGGTGTACTTCCATGGCGGTGGCTGGATCTATGGAAGCGTTGGTGAGTCGACTCAGTCCAAGATAATGGATGCGTTCATCGCATTTCTTGGTAAAACCGGGCGGTTGGGTAGCCTAATGGTTTAGCTTCTGCTCGTCCTGCAGAAATCCCGGGTTTGATTCCCAACATGGGTACAATGTGTGAAGCCCATTTCTAGTTTCCCCCACTGTGATGTTGCTGGAATATTGCTGAAAGCGATGTAAAACCACACGCACTCTTATTAAAATCATTCCAGCCCAAATGACACAAAACGTAGAACTTTGTCAAAATAGTGCTTTGGATTTGTTTCCTAGATGATTTTATGTATTGAATTTTGCTGTAGTGTTCCCTGTTTGGGATATTTTCATTGTTTATGTATTCACCTTTAGCCAGTAAGGCTCTGACTGAGGCAATAACTGGCAGAAATGGCTTCATGAGAGCCAGATGTACAATATATTACCAGGTACAGTTGAAACCTGATAGTAAAATTTCGAGGGACTCGCCAAAATTGTTTACTTATCAGGTATTTTACTTTTCCAAACTCATCAAAACCTGCAAATGACAACCATATGCATGTATATGTATTACAGCAGAATAACAGATAACATTTGTAAGTAATATGAATATTGGATAAACTCACTGACATTGCTAATTGGTCTACTCACTGATACTCGCAAGCTACATAAAACAATGAACAACTTATCAGGGCTGGCCTCCAGTTGTCAGTGTATTGTCATATCGGATTATGTGGTGATCGCTAATTTAGTTATCCAGTCTCTTTTGTTAAGTAATTTACTTCCAGGGACCGTGACAAGACGTTTAGTTAAGCGTTTACTTATCCGAGTTTTGTTAACCGTACTCAAATAGTGATAATTAATAAAGAAATTTACCAAGACCAAAGAATAGTGTTTACTTATCCGGTCTGTTTAGGTAAGCGGTCTTTACTTAGGCGGCTTCCACGGTATATCAGGGCTCCAGCTATTTTCCCATGATCAGGAGTATGTACTCCTTATTTTTTCAACATTTAGAGTACTGAATGGAATTTAATGGAGTATCAGTAATCTTGTGTTTCGTTATATGCACCACAACATTACTACTCTTGTGTAAACAGGTCAATAAACAATAAAACAATACATTTCAGATAAATACATGTGTAAATGATTCCAAGACCGCATACCATTGTTGTGGTGCATATCTGCTACATTTTCTAACTTATTTCATACTGTATCATGCTTATTTTATATCCGTACATTCGCCGATACGGCCCTTATCTGGAGCCCTGGTATATGTCAAATTTTGGGGTCTTATCCGAGGCATGGAAAGTGTGTCTGCCAATACACCAAGCCAGCGTTCTTTGAAACTGTTTTACAGGGACACCACTGATGAACAAGATGAGTTTAGAGAGAATTGTTTGATTTTAATTTGCTTTTTCTTGTATATTTTGAAAAGAATTCCAGTTGGTACAAGATGTTTTTTTGTTTTCAGACCAGTATGATGAGTTTACAGCAGAGATTGCCAAGGCTGCCAACATTGTTGTGATGTCTGTTGAGTGAGTGTCTGATCATACCCACCTTGGCGGCTCTGGGTTTGGATAGATAACTGCAATTATAGCTAAAATACATGGAATTATCATGGAACGGCTCTCCCATTATCAGAAATTTGCGGACCGCTAGACCTTAACGACAGGCCACTATCAGTTCTGTTGTCAAGTGACGTCATAGTGGGTGCATGGGCTTACGGTTCATTCGACATTGGCTTTGGACTGGCAGATATTCTGGGTCAAACAAGTCAAAGCAACCCAAATTCCTGCTTAAAATAGCGGTAATATTGGCTTTCTTGCTGGTGCTAACCTTACCAATTGCACTATTAACGTTGTTGTTTGATCAAAACACTGACACAGTTTGACATGTTGCAGGCTATGGTTTTGTCAAAGGCCAAGGTCGAATATCGTMACTTTCTGTTGTGACGTCACTTGAATTGTTCGATGACGTAMTTGCATTCGGGCAGCAACCCCATCAGAAGTTGATTTGGGTAAAGTTACAGTCAAATTCCTTCATTGTTTCCTTTTTCTTTATTAACACAAATTCCATGTACTTTAGCAATAATAACGGTAATGCTATTTTTAAGGGCATTATCATTTGCAGAAGCCCTCGGTCTTTTTCAACTGCCCTCCTTCGTCGGGCAGTTAATGGAAGACCTCAGGCTTCTGCAAATGAGAATGCCCTCAAAAATAGCATTACTCTTGTACCATTGCTTGTGGAGTATAGGAGGCACCTTAGAGGATTGCATATTCAGGGTAGGGTAGCTTGGCCTGTTTCAGGTTGTGACACTGTGATAGCATGAGTAATTGCTGATGAGGCACACGTCGGGGCAGCAGTAAAAATGGAGATAAAAGTTTCGGTTTTACTTCATGTCTGAATGAAAATTCAGCACAGGATGGTGACGGGAAACACAGAATCACTGGTTTGTCTGGTCCAGATATTTTCATCTTATATCTGGAATCTTATTGACTGGCACGTTCATAACAAACCTCCAAATGAGCATGACTAGAGGCTGTGAGATATGAACGGTAGCACATTTAGTCGACAATACTTTCACTCTAAGGACTTTCCTGGTGAGTGGGGTAGTCTAGTGGTTTGAGTGTACTGCGAAAGACCAGGATTCAATTCCCAACATGGGTGCAATGTGTGAAGCCCATTTCTGGTGTCCCCCACCATGATGTTGCTGGAATGTTGCTAAAAGCGGCGTAAAACTAAACTTACTTAGTCACTCACTAGGCTCCTACTTTCATATTTTATAGTTTACCAAGTTTTGTTCTTCGCTTATTTGGAAATAATGTAAACAATGTGTTCTTGGCATGTTCATGATGAAGTTCTTTGATGTGCTCCTTCAAAGGTGCTTCTAGGGGTGAGGTGAGGTGAAATTGGGTTTAACGTCGTGCTTGAGAATATTGCGCTCATATGACGATGTACATGCGTGTGTATGTGTATGTGTATGTTCGGCTGCTTGTACTAGTCCAGACTTTAGCTGGTTTTATAGTGCTAGCCCACTGAGATACCATACCCCACTCAGACACAT
>VKKT01003678.1:91115-105020 GCA_008038995.1 Haliotis laevigata | reverse complement strand
GTCTTTGGGATTGAGGGGTTCAGTCCACAGCTGGTTTTCCTACAGATGTTTATAGATGACATTTGTTTCTCTGACTGGTACCAGGTGTGCAGGTGATAGTACTGATACAACAAGCACTAGACAGCTCCGAGTCATGATACTGTGTCTGAGAGGGGTTTGTCCAAGTGTAACTGTTGCATGGGCTTGCACTACTTGTCTGGCCCAGTACAAGCAGCCCCACACATGCTAGCATATCCCTGTATCGGTGCAACAATCATGAATGCATCAATAAACCTCATTTCACCCAAACCCATTTCTTCAGAAACATTGAGGATTTCACATTTCTTTTCCAGTTATTAAGGAAATGTCAGCTTATATTCCTTGCACTCTGACTGCCCCATGATTGCATTTCTGATAAAGATAAATATTATTAATACTGAAATTATTAGGGAAATAGTATTGGAAATACTTCATTAAATCAGGTTCCACTTGCAGTCTTTGAAACAGACTAGGTAGTTTCATTTCAACAATACTTTAATAATTGATAAATAGTTGGTGTGTTCTACAACAGACCCCTTTAGCATGTGAAGTCTGCCAAAGATTGTTTTGTGTCTACTAGCCTCAACTTAGTTTTGAAAAGATTTTAGCATGTGTTTTCTAAGCTGAGTGCCAGAAACCTAACCAAAGTTTGCAAGACTTAAGGCTCAGACTAGTAGCAGAAATCTTAAACTGAATGCCTATTGCATGTATGAAGTACTTATTGTCTGACTCTTCTCTCTTCTCACAGATCGCTGACTGTGGAGGGATGCCCCTGGAGGAGCAGCCAGGGAAGGTCACCGAGGCCTTCAAGCTCTTCCTGCAGGGCATGGGCTACGGTAAGTGAACACATGTACTTGTGATCTCATGACTGACAGCTGAAAACCTCTAGTGTCACATGGCATTGTCAACACTTCACGTTCCTGTTTGCATAATGTTCTGCCTTTAACCATGAACTCACTGCCCAGGTAACAGTGTAGTGTCGATTTGGGGCCAATTTTAGTCTGGTAATGAAATAAGCTCTGTATTTGTCCCAGGAGGGAAAACAACTCTGTGCATGTTCTGTTGAACCTTGGATTCAATACCTCAATTATGTGTTCACAGACTATGCATTATGTCCAAGGTCGTGAAGTGTTGACAATGGAGTGCTGTTCTCTTAACCACTTATATCTGACTTGTCTTCTGTTTGTCTCTCTGCTTTTCCAACATGACTATGGCAACAATCTTCTGTTCAACTGTGTGTGGGGTTTGTTTCTGCTACATAATTCACACACCAATCTGAATTTCTTAATGGAAGTGATGAACTACTTGCTCTCTCTTTAGATTTCCTTTAGCTGCAACATGACTGGATTAATCCTGTACACTTGTTTGCATATTCCATTGGTAGATTCTTTAAGTCAAATTTCACTGATCCAATGCTTGAGACAGTGCTCTAGTTTTAAAGTAGGTAATTTGGGGTAAGGGAGATAACTCTTATATGAAAGTCTCACAGCAAATATCACAGTCAAGTATAGTCACATTGTAATATTTAGAAACAGCTTCTTCAGCCCACACCAAATCCAGATGCTTTCAGTTTCAGGTCTTGTGAACTTGTCTCCAAGTTCACTGGCTAGAACTAAGTATGAACTTGAAAACAAATCATTACTGCTCGTATTATTTAAAACATCATTGGTGCTCACATCTAAAACACTTCATTGGTGCTCATGATATTTACAACTTGTGATTGGTGCTATTTTGTTGTGTAAAACACACTTTGCACTTTATCTACTTTCATGGATGAAATTACTAATTATTATGTCATGATAAATGTTTTTGTGATTGACTCTGACTTATTCATAGTTATATCTTCATATTTGTTGATATGCTTTCAAGTCCAGGGTAGAACTTTGTAGCCAATGCATGATGATAAAGAATGTAAGCCTTTACTAAAAGGTATTAGAAAACGTGTCACAAATTTACTTTTCAAAACATGAAATTTTCACTGCTCATACTTTTATTCATCATGCATGTAATCATTGAGTATGGGTTATTTGTTCACGTAAATGTACATCTTAACATGGCAAGGGATCTGCTTCTATCATGTCTATGGTAATGTATTAAGAACTAATTTGACAAATATTACTGACCAACCATTGGAATTATAACTTATGAGCACTGTCTCCTATGAAGGTAATTTAATAAATACTTGTAAATCTGTTAAGACTGAAATATTAGAAAATCAGTAATGTAAATGAATGTTTTTCATATTACCTCTTACAGAAAATACACATCTCTGCATCATTATCCTCCATGGAATCACTGAAATCTTAAACAAGAAAGTGAAACTCATTTTTTGCATGCTTTTTTCCTAACAGGATCTTTTGCATAAATATTTTTCAAACGTTTATGCACAAAAAATTTAAACTGGTTTCTGTTTGCATTGTCTTAATACGAGGTGTATGGCCATGTTCAGAACAAGAGATATGTGATTTGTAACATGTTACGATAACATGCTGTAACATATAACAATACCATGCACTGCAGCAGTAACATCAGACTAATACCTCCCAGTGCTAAGTGTACTGTCCATACCTTTGTCTGCCTTGTTGTTGGATACCTCTTTAATACCTCTTACTCACTCACTGTGAACTCGAGTGGCTGGTAGCCTGGTGGCTAAAGTGTTTGCTTGTTACGCTGAAGCCCCTGGTTTGATTCCTCACATGGGTACAATGTGATGCCCATTTCTGGTGGCCCCTGCTGTGATATTGCTAAAAGCAGCAAAAAAAACCCAAACTTACTCACTCACTCACTCTGTGAATTGATTGCATTGATCCTAGAACTTCAGACTTACTTTAGAGGAGCATAGGGAAATGTATGTCTCAACTGTCAAGAGCCACCACAGTTGTGTGTGTAGTGTGCCCTGACATTTGATCATGAGTTCCAGAAATGATATGATTATGATAACTGTTAGCACCATACCCATGTGGGTCCTAAAGCATAGCTCTTCCTCCAAGATCAAGCTGACATGATATGTCATGACCATGATTGCCAAAATAGTAGATTCAAAGTAGCATCGACCATATTTCATTCACTTGCTCATGGGGCAAAATGGTAACTATGCAGACATGCTGCTTTCTGAATTTGTTACGTGCTTGAATTCAAATGAGTGGTCAGCTGTTTCTGGACTGGTGCTGTCAGTAATCTGTGGTTGGTCAAGTCCAGCTGTGTTCTTCAGTACCGATTGTTTATAATTATTGAGTGTTTCGAGAATATGGTGGCCATGAGGTCAAAATTCAGGTGACACATGTCATAACTAATCAATTAGTATAAATTAATGCTCATGCTGTATATTACTGGATTGTTTTGTTACAGGATGCCAACATATAGCTGGAAGAAACAAACAAAAACCTCATTAATGTCAACTTTGGTTCTTAAAGTAACTAGAAATAACTAATGCACATGTTTTCCTTTCGGTTTATAGCAGCATTAAACCTAACTCACTCACTCACTCAATCTCTCTCTGTTTCCTTACAGTTCCCTCTTTGCCGCAGTCCCGAAGCACTGCAGGAAGGATCAGCCAGCTCAGTTCCTCCAACAGCCTGGGGAATAAGACAGCTGCTGTCTGTTAGTGTCTGTCCATGTGTAGACCCCCGACATTGCCACTCCAAGTACATCAGCTCCGATAGAGCTACCTAGCTAGATTGCTGTAGCAGCTGGCAAACACTGACCGCCATCTTTGTCCTGTACACTATTTTGATTTCTCGGTTTGAGAAAGGCTGTGCACTCATTTGTGCTAACACAGTTGATTTGTGTTGTGAACTGAAGGATATGTAAGGTTTGGGGGAAGGTGTTATGTGATATATCTGAGCAGCTAAAATGACCCATCACATGACCTGGTTTCAACTCCTGTGGTATGTGCTGACAGAGTTTGTCATGAGTTTGTTTGATCACTTGACTAACGAAGCAGAGAGAAACATGGTTCACTTTCAATATTTGTTGTGTCTTGGCAATAACACGTGTCAGTCGATCCTGGAAAATAATGTTATTTGTGTACAGTGTTTTGCATAGGAACTTGTTGCTTATCATTAATCAAGACAAATGTGGAATATTTTGGAGGATTTTTTAAACTTTTGATCTGTATTTTATGATATTTTGCTTCATGAAATTTTATTTGTCACAGTCACTTTATCTGAACGAGAACATCAGGGAACAGAATTCTCCCTTGGCAGAAAGATGGGAACATGTGAATTCCCTGAGAAAAATATTCTGTTAATACATTGACTAGAAACAAGATATTGCCACAATAAAAGTCATATTTGCAACATATTTTAAAATATTTTACCTACAACTGTTGATAGACAATATTTACATGATATTATTGATGACAGTTCCTTGAGTTATCAGGACGGAATATACAATGTTTTACAGTCAATATTTTAACAATGTTATAATATCATTGATTGATATGATTCTGCTTTGGCTGTGAAAATATTCCACAGTTTATTTGATGGAGCAATTATGTCAAAATAACTATATCAGGAATTGCCACTGATTGCTAGCACTGTTGTGAGGATAATACTGGAAGATGACTCTTGGATACACTGCAGTCTTGTAATAGTTGTAACATAATCAAATTACTTGACATTGTCTGATGTCTCAGTACATGTGTTACACAACATTTGTTTTTAACATGTATGAATTTTATGCCCTTTTGTAAATATTTTGCTTCTCATATTTTCCATTTTAGTTGTCATGTGAATGAAAGATTTAATTGTGTACAGATTATGTCTATTACATTGAGACTGGAAAATTATCTTGATTATGCTGTAATATCATGCCATGAACCACTTGGTTTTAGTAATCTTGATTCTAATTTCATGTCTAATTTCTAGTCGAAAAAGTTCAGATTTCTTTACGTGTCCTGGAGCAGATCGGTATATCAGCTGATAATGTTGCATCTTGCAGTGTCTTGACCACTGTTTTTAAGCCTGCATGTTAATTTCATATTCGCTGTTTCTTTTGCACGAACGAAGGTCACATTCCTATGACATACAAAATAATATGCACCTGGAAACATATATAAAAAACATCCAAGTTTTCTTGTGGTGAACCTCCATGACTGTCTTAGGCATGCCAGTAACCAAGGCACATGGGATTAATCCCATGTCTCTTGGTTTGTCAACTCTGTTCATAGGTTCCACTAAAATGTTTAATGTACAGAAGACTTTTGTCAAATTTAGCTGAAAGGATTCACTTTAAGAAATGGCTATTGCTGTTTTGAATGGTTTTCCAGCTGTATATATTATTTTCACTGCAAGACCATGCTCATGTTTTTGTGAACATCTATTTATTTTGTGATGGAAATTCAGACACAGAAGATAATATATAATCTGAAGAAATATTAACTATGACAGATGTCGTAAGCCTACCAGGTACTGTCTGTGTCACATGTTCAGAGTGCCTCGGTGATATTAACCCCCACAGACTGTCAGCCCTTAATCCTCTTTATAATGTAATATTAGCTCCAGTAATATATCACCCGATCATGATTGTCAGCTGTTTGATTATAAGTCTTGGATTCAGGAGTATGAGAATCAAGAATATATTTTATTTGTGCCGAAGGCAGTGTGTATTGTGAAGGAATTTTGTGATCTAGTGCTTATGAGAGATGAATGCATTCCAACTAATTGTATGTCTGCTATGTATAAACACATTGATTTGGACATTGTTATTCTATGTAATATTTGTGATAATAGTTGGACAGGACCAGTTTAGTTTCTCTTTTTGCAGATTTCCGGGATTGTAAGGGCAGGAATGAAAGAGAATATTCTTGTCAGTTAATGTGAAGGATAATTTTATTGATATAATTGTTTTTACATAGTGAAAGTACCTATTTTTAATCCAATCTAGAAACGTGATTCTTTATTCTGTCATTTTAATGTAAGGTATATCTCAAAACATGAAAATAAACTGACCTGGCCTAATGTTATGTTACTGTATGTTACACTTTATAACTTTACTCCTCTCCACAACTCTCATCATATATGGTCGTTCTTTCAAGACAAACCTTATGTTCATATTTCCATATTTCTAGACAAGTAGCGAAAGACTGAAACACGCAAATAGATGCAATCTCACACCAAGTGCCAAAACCAATGCAATTAATGTATGCACAATAACTCCCACGGCACAAATCTGTTCAAGTCAGAACTCTTAGCCCACAATTTGCGAAAGGATTAATTTAGTTTTGTGACAACAAATGATTTGTCAGAATGTTTGCTTTTATAACTCTTATGATTAACACAATTTATAATTGCCGTTATATTTTAACTTACATATCATATTTTATTTATTGCTACTCAATACATTTTTGGTATTAGCAGGTTTTACTTTGTACAGAATGTGTTCACTTCTTTAATGTGCAGACCAAATAGAGACAGACTATTGAGAAGTTCAATGACTGCAGCATTGTGTGTAGGAATCTATTTGTGGGGTAATGTATCTACTGCACACGTCTGTAGACAATAAACAATGTCCGAATATATGCTCTGTCGTCTTTCATTTCATCCCATTCCCCATGTCTACTAATAAATAGGTTCCTGTAATCCTCTGCTTGCCATAGGTTGACTGTGATGAAGACAGGGGACACACTGTGTAGCCTGGATGGTTGGTTATGTCAGTACAACCCAATATCTGGGGTGGTTGTTCCTGTGGCCAACTGTCTGGGCCAAATATTTTATCTAAAAGGATTACACCCAAGAACAACTGAATGTGTCAGTGGGTGGTTCTTCGCACCTGCAGGGATGGACTTCGTGGGGTTTTTATTCTTTGAGCGAAAGTGAATAATTCAGTTAGTGTGAATACAAAGAACGTCCGCGAATTCACAAGCGCTCATATCGTCGTTTGGTACCCAGTTGATGTGACGTTGGTAACATAATGCTCGTCTCATGACTGAAATTACGCTCACAGGTACCAATCTGAAGTATCATAACCAGTACACGAAATGTGTCACTATGTGGTTAGCAGGTAGCAGAACAGATTCCTCTACACGAAACGTTCCGATCAGGTCCTCCTCGGCACTCACCGAACGTCCAGTAATCGAGGACGAACGGCAAAACGTGCAGAGAGCTATAGGCAGGCGGATAGGGTGTCCTTGTACAAAGCAACCTTAGCGCTACACAAGTCGTAAGTCTATGTTAAGGTTTGTTTGAACATAATTTTATTCAGTATTGAAAGGAACTGGGCATAAGTTATTCAACTGAATAAAAGCCCGCTCCGAAAATTACATGGAAAACATACATGTTATATAGACGTTGAACAGACGCAAGACATATTACACATTAATTGAGAATTTGTCACCCTTACTGTGTACAATGAATTTATGGACTTGACTAAAAATATTTTCATTTATAGTTTGTAGCAGTCTAAAGCTGTCGTACAGAATGGCGTTAATATCTAAGCTTACTTTCAAGGTATGGCAATTATCTTAGGGTTAAGAGCACTTTGTGTAACGGCACCCATGGTGCACTAACCAATTTCCACTGAAACAGTTCATCTGCACATACTGCTCATCTGACCTGATTCCGGGGTACAATTGGTCACGGGCAGTGGGACACTTTGAGATTCGTGTCAGTTTGTTGAACAGTACTAAAACGATCTATGACCATACGTCTTCAATCGCATTTCTGGAACTCGAACCAGTTCTTCATTTTTCAGAGCTGGAAGATATCTGTGACCTTGAATGGACTGGGCTTGTTTAACTTGTCTACTGGTGCTGGGATTGCTAATTCTGTTCTGGTTTTAAGAGCAAACCAGTCCTGGAGTGTCAACCAAAGAATTACAAAGTGTTTTTCAAGGTCTCGTGAAGATTCGCGCAAATGGGATCTGTACACATTGCGCCTCTGGAATTGTTCTTTCTCGTTATGTTAGCAATCAAGCTATCATAGTTGTTCGTGGTGCTTCTTTTGTTATCAGATGTGGAATATTTCATGTGTAGCGGGTTGGAATAAGCAAGTCTTACATCATGCTCCGTCGAATCAGCGGACGTTTGTTGAGTCGTGATGGATTAAGCCATTCCTTCCAGACACACATAGTCAGACTATTGCTGACACTGCGGCTACACTCTCCAGTAGTAAAGGGGTACTTTGGAGCACCCTGTGTATACCCAATCGTAAATTGAATTGTGGCTCACACTATTGGCACTTACGTTTGACAAGGCTTGAAGCTGCTGTACTGTATACGCAATAAATTTACCATACACTTTTGAGTATACAATTTACTCTTTCACCCACTCGTTGTGTTTCCACGTGTTGAAGTTCAACTCTAACTGTGAATGTGTCGCATTCTTCCACGTGAACTGCCCCCAAGAGGATACAACACGCGATGTTTGTTAATCTGTCATGTCATTACTGATAAACTACAGAATTTAGTCAAATCAAAACGCCGGCTGTTCTATAAAATCTTTATAGGAGTATAACTGGATTTTTAATAATGATAGTATCAGATTCGACACTGTTTTCCCATTGACCAGCAGCTCTCGCTGAGAAAGGTATCCGAAGCGTCATGTGTAACCCTATTGCCAAAATGGAGAATGCTTAGTCGCCGAATAATGATAATTACACAGCAGTATCTTGGAAGACACTGCCTCAGGTACTTAATCGTAACGTACATTTATTGTTAGAAAATGATATTTTGAACAATATATGTTCAGTTTATGTGGAAAAAGGGAAAGTGTGTTGTTGCCTCTCGTGCAATAATCATCTTCCTGTTTCTCTGTGAAACTGGTTCACAATTAACACCGAACGCGGTTAACCTCCAACCCGGTATCCATGGTGTACACCTGATCTGTTCAGCTCACGTTCAATCAATAATATCCATTTTGAATACTTGGTGTTAAATGTCGCCCACAGCGAGTACAATACAAGAACATCAAATAAGCAATTGTACGTGGAACCTTAACGTATACCTAACGTATCATTTGTCGTATTGAATAATGACTCGAACAGTTAAAAGGCACTTGCACAATGCGCTTCTATTCAAGATCGAATGTTAAATGGGTGTGTTACGACAAATGTTTGACACCTATTCAAATGCATGTGAACAGTTATCCAATATATGTTCAATATCCACAAATGTATTGAGTGGAGTGATTTATGTGTTTAGTTGTACACACACATATATGAATGTACATACAGTCTTGCGTTGCCGGGCGAGGGGAACACGATGATGACATAATCTTGCTTTCTTTGGTACCGTACTTACTCTTGTTAATTTCCCATTTATGCTTTGGGTAGCACAGTGGCCTGAAGCACCGTAATTCGATTGTTCAGTTGTGCCCCCAAGTCAGGATCCGTTGTGGGATTAAATAGTAATAAATACCAAATTCTCCTTTAATACTGCAATGTAAACCAACCCTCGGTGGTTTAACCTGGGAAAAGTGTACAACCTCAATCACTTCTAAAAGTGATGTTGAACGCAAACCACTCATTTGTGAATTTAACCCGTGAAGATCCGGGTTAGAATTGATCTTCTGTAACACATGCTTGTCGCAAGAGGCGACTAACGGGATTGGGTGGTCAGGATCGCTGACTCGGTTGACACATGTTATCGTATCCCAATTGCGTAGATGCTGTTGATCACTCATGCTGTTGATCACTAGTGCTGGATTGTGTGGTCCAGACCGCCGCCATATTGCTGGAATATTGGTGAGTGCGGCATAAAACTAAACTCACTCACTCACTCATGAGTATGCCATTGGCTTTAGCATTTGCTAGCGCTAAACCATAACATGTATTTAAGACGAAAGTACACAGTCAGACACACAGAGTCTTTATTCCAATAAGAAAATACAACAATTAATTTCTAAGAGGGGAAAGTTCTATGGATGTACAACTTCATTATTACAATATATGCGACGTTTCGGCGTGGATACTAACACCGTTATCACCACACCGACTTCTAAAAGCCACTCAAGTTCGGTTTTACTCCACTTGTAGTAATATTCCAGCAATATCACAGCGGTGGACACCAGAAATGGGCATCACACATTGTACCCATGTGGGGAATCGAACCCTTGCCTTCGGCGTGACGAGCAAACGCTTAAACCACTTGGCTACCCCACCGCCCCCATTTAAAGACGTCAGCAATAAACATTTCATAAGTCTAAAGTACATAGTAACATTTGATAAAAGAGAACATATAAATGTTATATAATATATTTTGATCACCAGTATAGAGATTTGTGGAACCTGATGGGCAATGTTTAATCAGTAACATATAGTCTTGCCTTGAAATCAGATACTATATAAGGTTAATAGCATGATCAGTCACCCATGGCGTCGGAGAATGATGATATACTCAGGTACAAATGTGATAGGTGATCTTTTACTGGTAATGAGTCTTCTGCTTCCAGTGTCTAACTAGACTACCGTTTGATGGAAACAAATAACTCCGTTATTGAAAAGGAGCCCCAGTGAGATAGGTGACTGAACCTGAAGCTGGTGAAAATCTAGGCTTGGTGCATCTGATACTTTTCGATGACAGCAAGGGTTGGGCGGAGTGAAAAACGTATCATTCTGGAACGTGAGACTCCGGTCTAACCAGCCGTGTCCTCACTCATGCAGTTAATCTTAAATAACGTGACGTTAGGCCATATCACTCACTCACTCACATGATACAAACTTATTATGTTTTTATACACATGTACGACACATCTTCATATGTACGAATCCGAAATATTACGGTGACAACTAATTTTGAAGTTTTATTACCTCCAGGCTTCACGCTACACTATTTAAGTATGATTGGTTGTCAAGTTCGAGTGTCGATATTTAAAATCAGTTTTTGTAGGTCGTTTGGAAACAATTTACCCAACTACACATTGCACAATCCTTGAAAACAAAACATTTTATATTCGCGGGTGATAGCCAGATTGGCACGAGGCAATTAGAGGAATTAGATTTGAGTTTTATTTCATATGGCAATGTTCTGACTAGAAGCAGGGATGTATGATTCACAGCGTAGGGTAAACATGGTTTGTTGTTTAACGCCTATCGGTGATATCCCAGATACATGGAGGCGATATTCCTTAGGCAGATCCAGAGGTGTGTGTGTGTGTGCGTGCGTGCGTGCGTGCGCAGGGGTTCGCACACCCCCTTTTGTCCTGAAAGTTTGATCAAGGACCATTGAAACTCGGGTGAAAATGAAGTGTGCAGCCCCCGTTTTCTGAATAGTGTGCACCCCCACCCCGACCCACTCCACCCCTTTCTCAAAAAGCTGCATCCGCCCCTGTATTCTATCAATCGAGTCTGTATCTGACAAACCAGTGGTTGATATTATGGGCAAAGAAAGTCCCACGTGTCGGGGCACGATGACACACAATTTGGCCATGTCACCCAGCCTGAATACCCTGGACATATTGAACCATACCCTGAACGAGGCCAGCAGTATAGCGGCGGTCTGTATATAGCCTAGTCTGGACCAGACAAACCAGTGATCAGCAGCATGATGATCGATTTACGCAATTGGGATTCGATGACATGTGTCAACCTGAAGCCTAAACAGAAACATTTGTATAAAATCCAAGAAAACTCGTCATTTGTATCTATTTAATTTTGTGATGTTTTGTGATACTTATCGGAAATAAGAAAATAAAATTGGTTTCTAATTGTATTCTTAAACTGTTTTGGCAAAGAAGAAAATAAATGCAAATTGTACTCTTACGAGTCGTACTAGCAGGTTGGTCTTTTCGTTTTTAAACAGTAAAATACTAAAGGTCATGGTCGTTTAGTGCGTCAAGGAATTAAACTTTCATAAACATTCATAGAATATTACTGTTGATTGTTTAATATCATACAAACGTTTCAGTCGTGAGGATCCGTGTCTCCAAAATGATCTAATTACTAAACAGGATAAAAATGTATTGTCGCGCGCACCTACTGTTAAATAACGGACACGAGCTGCCAGCTGTACGGTAATGAGGCCGCACATATGCAAACGACCCCTGACCTTTCATGCCGTAGCGTGGAAACAGGTAAACATTCAAGATGGCGGCTAGTTTGTGTTGAACATCAGGTGCCCGTTTCCTCACAGAAAGTTTTGAAAGAAACCAACCCGAGGGAACTGTCCAGCTGAGGAGGCATCTGACCTTTTTGGGAGGTTTATATATCCGCAATGTCGGACGGAAATCTTGGCCGTGGCTCGAAGAACCGGGCCACGAGCGCCGAGGCCAAGAAAACGCGACTAGCTGCTCTGGGACCCGGTGAAAACATTAAAGAAAAGCAGGTATTGTCAACATATATATGATAAATTAATGAATACATATCCATTCTGAGCTCAAGATATTATTCATATAATAAGACAGGTTTCAGTAATATAAAAACGCTTTGGTTTGGAAACTCTAATCGTTATCCACCGACATGCATAATACAGTGTGTAACTTATGTGCCATTTTATATCTAATATGTGCAACCCCGTCCATGCTCTCCCATCCCAAAGTATGTCTTCTTGTTTACAAACGGTGATTTTTAATTCTTCCATAGATCTATATACCTCATGGGATGATATGATGGCAGATATATTTTCTTCTCAATTAAATATTAATGTTTTGATACATTTAGACACATGATTCCATATCACAGCATGGCCATGCTATAAATCCAGAAACGGCCATTCATACTTTGTATCAAAATATCCATATATTCTATAAATTTATCTGCCTTGATAATGAAGTGAACTAGTTGAAGTTAGAAAAGAACAGTTAATGTAAAATTCAATTTAATATCATGTTTGCAATAGTCTATTGCATGAAGACATGTAAGCATCAGTTATCGCTATTCCTTTTAATGATCTACACATGGCATGATCTATACATCCATTACCGGGTATTTCTAATGGCCCTAAGGTATCTTATAAAGTTATGGTCCTTAAGGTATCTATGGTTTGAACTTAGGGATAAGTTTATGAACCATTTCAAACAGTTACATCCAATTATAAACTACTGTAATACCAAGATTATCTGTCATACAACCCTGCATTTGCACCTTAAATGTTTAATGAAAACCTTCATATTTAATTTTTTGCTTGTTTATTTCATTGCAATAAAAATGTGTAATCTCTTCTACATGAATCATCAGGGTTAGATTATTTTACAAAACATACCAAAGAGTAACTTATATACTCTTGAGATATGCATGTCCAAACTTGTAATGTGGAATTATTTTCAGTAGTTATGAGTATTAGTATATAGACAAGTGTAAGCTTAGCTTATTTACAGTTATTTTACCGAGGCTTTGGACAAGTGACTGCACTTCTATATACAGGAAGAACCATGTTGAATGCAAAATGCTGAATAAAGGGACATAACTCTGCACACCATAGCAATAAGCTCTAGCCATTGCATGTGGGAGAACATAAAATCACATAAAATGTCAGTCAGCTTGTCAGTCAGTCCATATTTACTGGTATAACGCTGTACCAAAATCTGAGTCTTTCAGCAGTCACCACTCCAGTTGTGCCATCTTATACATGTTAATACAGGAATTGTTAAGACTGACTGATTCACATATTGTATTGGTTTGTGAGATCTAATAATATCCAGTTGCACATCATGTTTCTCTGTGTTTGACTTCGAACTGATTCATATCAAACAAACTATATTCACTGGAGCCTCATGATCTTCTAGTCAATAACTGTATAAATGCATTAACCCATGAAAATCATGACAAAGACAATTGTGTTCCATCATCACAGGTTTTTCCGGAACTGTAGATAACTCAATGCATCTTTGGTGGTTCTGAGAACTTCAGTTAAGGAGGCCTAGCTATGATAATGTTTTCAAAATGAAGCAGATATTATCAGACCTAGAAAGGCAATTGTGTTTGAAATAGTGGTGTTCCGATTAATTGAAATAAT
>VKKT01003678.1:68809-81215 GCA_008038995.1 Haliotis laevigata | reverse complement strand
AAGACTCAAGGAAGTTTATGTCCATGATATATTAGTCATCACTTTAAAGTAGCAAGTTGCATTCATGGTATACATATCTGCAATAACAATCTGGATAGGAAAATCTGAAAAATGACACTAACCAATTTTTTTCGATGATTGTTCGTTGGTAATGAAGCAATCATCAACTGTGAGATTTCAACCAATTCCCAACACTACTACCCGACTTCAGTAAGTTTGACTCAAGTTCCAGTTCTTATTTATTAGAGTATAAAACAGAGATACCCTACTGTAGTTATTACAAATATATTGAAGCATCAAGAGTTTAACTGAGGTAACTTCTTAAGGAGAAATAGGTAGTGTTTAATAAATACCAACTCTGTGGCAGTTTGTTGTGTCCTTCGTGCTAAATACTTACACTACAGACATAAACATCAAACATTGCAAATATTCACTCCTGAATTACATGTACATACTATCTCTTATACCAAACCATATATTATCATAGTTTCCTTTAATACCATTTATAAATATAGAGATATAAGCTGAATGTGAAATGACCATATAGCAGTACTTACCTTGGTGCTTATGTTGGTACTTACCGATAATCCCTAGAATCCTGAGCCAGGTTAGATTGTAACAACTGGAGACTGGATTAACAAAAACATGCACAACTCTGAAAACCATGGACTTTAAGCAAGCACCTGCAAGTATGAAATGTTCAAGACAGACAAGATGTGAGTGCTCCACTTGATCCAGGGTGTCGTGTGGAATGAGAAGCTTCAGGAAGAATACTTTCTGTGGGTTTTGAAAAATTCAATTCATGATCACTCAAACCTGCATTGACATCAACAGATTTGGTCAGACCAATATTCTTGTGGGTCTTGAAGAATGCTATCATTATGGTCACAAACTGGATCTGAATGTCAATATGATGGTTATAATCTACATATTACCTCTCTCTGAGGTTCCACATATGACAGTTCATTGTCTCTACATTCACAACCACATTTGTTGCGAACACCATTGGCGCCACAACCCTTTTCCTCACAGACTTTCTCAAGGCACCATACTTTCATGTAGAATCCTAATGTCAATGGCTATAATCCATGGTGTTGTTGTGGACCTAAAGATCACACTTTAACTGCCATTTCTTTGTCAAGAGAATCATGCCGGGGTATACATTTGACAGAAATTGCTTCCAGTTGTTTGCATTCTTAAACCGTAGGCAAAACACATGTAATCTCCAAGTCAACCACTTAAATGGTCAAATCAATAATGGTGTGTGAAAACTCTTTGAGGGGGGTAATCACACCCTACATCTGCTGTTCCACCTCTATAACCCTGCATGGTTGTATTCACAGATCTGGCTTTGTCACTGCCAGGCATTCATAACACAAGTCACTGAGTCCATGTCTTGTTCAAGGTCCTGGTTTAGAGCCATGGTTCCTCTGTTATCCAYTGGGTTGATCTCCTAGCACTGTTCTACAGTGTTCCACAGTGTGTTTCCGAACTATTAACTATGTACTGCAGGGTCTCCTTTGGGGGTTTTCTCTGTCTATGGTGTATACTGTGAATGTGATATCTATTGTATATGCTGTGATATATATGGTATATGCCGTGATATCTGTGGTAGATGCTGTGATATCTGTGGTATATGCTGTGATATCTATGGGATATGCCGTGATATATGTGGTATATGCTTTGGTATCTATGGTATATGTTGTGATATCTATGGTATATGCTGTGATATCTATGATATATGCTGAGACATACATGGTATATGCAGTGATATCTATGGAATAATGGTATGATATATATGGTATATGCTGTGATATCTGTTATATATGCTGTGCAATCTATGGTATATGCTGTGATATCTATGGTATNNNCTGTGATATCTATGGTATGTGCTGTGATATCTATTATATATGTTGTGCCATATATGGTATATGCTGTGATATCTATGGTATATGCTGTGATATCTATGGTATATGCTGTGATATCTGTGGTATATGCTAACACTGACTTACAGTATATGGAAATAAAGGGTACACAATGGGTATATTGGTTTTATTTTACAAATTCCCTAGGCACAATAACTAGCTTCTGACAAAATGCATATCAAACAGTTTTTTTCGTGTTTGTTCCATAGTGGAAACCTGGCTGAGGGCATTTTATTTATTAGGGCCATTCTTATTTTTCGAACCAAATATAATAAACAGAAGTGCAACATATCACCTTTGCTTGGAAGACCAAGAGAACTAATTCAGCAGTATTTGTATCAAGGACAAGGGACATTATTCTACATTTATTTTGCATGGAATCAGTTGCAAATGATTGATTTGACAAAAATTTAAATGTCAAACCAAGCATCCTATTAAAGTTGTTAATTTTTTTAAAACACAATCTATTCAAGAAATAGTGTTCGATTTACATTTTGATGAAAATGGTGTTGATGACAGATTCAGACAAAATATATGATCCAATGAATGTATGAATAATCAAATAACAGGAGATGTATCTTCAGAATTATGGTTAATGAATATTCAATGCCAGGGAGTTTGTTCAAACCAACATTTAATGTTGATTATGTTAACTGTCTTCTGTTGTACACTTTACTTGTCCGCTCATAGAATGGTGATGTAGGTTTGGAGGTAGGTAGGTAGGTAGGTACGTAAGTACATATATAGTCAGTGATGCTTTTTACCTGACTGCAAGCCAAGAGATTATGTAAATTCAAACCATAATAATGTTGTCATGCATTTGTTGTTGCAGTTGATTCAGAGCCAGGAATTCACTGGCCATTCTGAATATAACTCTATAAGCCTAACACTGATGCAGTTCTAGATCATCACACAAAATTATCGAGAAAACATGGTTTACGTGAAAGAAACCACTCTGATCTGTTGATTCCACTTCTGGCACTTCTCAATGACTTACTGTAGGTTCCCTCGTTCATGGAGAGATACTAACAGCTTGTACTTTAAAGTTCTCATGCAGACTCTAATTTTAACACACATGCATTGAATACTGGGTTCAAGCAGGGAGGTTTCAAAGGACCATTATAGCTCTCAACTAATGAAGCAGATCGAGTCTCACACATAGAGGAACTGTCTACGTAATGCTAGGTATCGTTACCCACAATCACTGGGTTCCCAGTAATCCAAGTCGCCTGGGCTTATCTGAGGGAATTAGTCTGTATCAACATGGCGTTCGGTGTTTAGTCAGAGAGTTAAGCAATCACAGACATTATGTAACTCATCTCCATTGACCTACACATGACTGAAGATCTCAAGATTGAGACTCATAATAGCGTTAGATCATTTGTTGTTCAAAATATTTTGTTATTTGCATAATTAGGTTTGTGTAATGTTTCATAATACAGTAGACTCCAATTGAGTCCAAAGGTGACTGAACAGCCAGTTCTAACGAACCCAGTTGGAATTCTTCAGGTTACTGTGAATTATACCAGCTTGAAATAATAACATGATATTTTTCTGAAGTTTATTATGCATGACTTTAAGACTAATGCTGAAGATTAGTTTACAGGTAGATGTTTTTTAGTTAGTAGAAGACCATTTCATCAGTATTTCGAGCCAAAGTCTGAGGTGTATGTCCATTTGTTGCATTAAGAATCCTGGTTGTTTGTACGGGTAACACTGATGTCAGAACACTGGAGGTATCATTAGCATTACCATCACTGTTTTACTGCATGGCTATTATCATAAAATTATTATAAATATCAATAATTAATCAAGTTTGTATCAAGAAAATTATCAAAAGGTTGGAAAATTGGCTGTTTGATTTCAGTTGTATTTTTTTATTTAAATTACATTAAATATGATTTAAATTCTTGCAAAATCCTTCCATGTGATAGAATCAAATTCCTCTAAGGGACTCCATTATCAGTACTTGAAAGTGCAGGTTTATTTTATTAGGCAATGATTTATGACTGTAATGTAATCCCTACACTTACGAAACAATTACTCATATTTTCTTGTTGCGATCCATGTTTTGTCAACCTGACCTGTGTTATGATATAGAGAAGAAAGTGATGGAATGTCACTGTCAATGGAATCAGTCGGTTGACTCTACTGCAAACAACGGTTTGGGAACGAGCATTCTCCATTGGCTGTGTGTACATGGCACAGGCTTTGACTTGAAGCGTTTAGATCAATGATACCAGCCAAGGTTGATCAGGCTCATGGCGAGTGACTTGGTCGATGGCAGGTAGGCACACCTGGTTGCCACCTGGGTTTGTCTCTGTGGACATTTAGGCAAGGGGAATCACTCAGGACTATCCACTCCACTTCTATGCTTAGATACACAAGAGTGTTATCGTGACGACTTTTAAAACACAACACTCTCACTGCAGTGAGAAACAGTCACGTGTTGACATGTGGTTAAGTTCTTTGGCAAATGGATTAAATCTAAGCTTGAAAGTGGTGGACTTTTTTAATAGAAGTTTATTTTAGACGTGTAGTGAATTACAAGTGTCAAGATGACAACGACTTCAGCCGCAGCAGTTGTCGCTGCCAGCAAGATGAACCGGGAACTTCAGATGGTGAGTTTTGATGGTTTGAGAGTTGACAGTGTAACAAAACAGGCAAATATTGTATTTATGTCTACTTAACTCGGGGTGTGTTATGAGGAGAACTTATTTCAGACAGTGTTTTGGCTGTGTGTAGATTATGGTGTCTGTGAGAGCTGTGCAAGTAGTTTCCGTACAACAGATCAACACCTTAAACAGCAGGTTGTTATCCATGATTGCAAAGGGTTTGATGAATATGAAATATTCCATGTCTATCTGTGTTTAGCTGTCTAAATGATACATATTTATCTGGTGAAAAGTAGTCTTTGATCTTAGGTTCCACATGTATCAGTGTAGTATTATGTTTGTTAAACCTGGACTGATTGGAAACACTACTATTTCCAAACAATTGATGAAAAATGGTTGTTACAATGTTTCCAGTTGTTAATAATTGTATATGTTATTGATTTGTTATTTATTATTGTATTTTCAATTTTATGTACATATTTATGTATTATCAGTAAAAGTATGTTATTAGTAACATAAGTCCCAGAAAAATGTGAACCAAAGTAGGTTAATACATACAGACAAAATAATTTCCGGTATTAGTAACTCTTCAAGTATGTAGTCTCTGATAGTTGATGATAAAGGAGATTACAATCAAATGTTGGACATACAGATAGTTATTTCTATATATTTTATATAACAATTTCTATATATTTTATACATGAATTACTTCTATCACATGCTGTTTGTGTCTTTCTGGTGATTCTTGATAATTCAATACTTACTCATGGTAGGACTTTTCACTGAGATTCTTTTCATCTGCCAAAGAAATTGTCCCACAATGTTTTGTCTACATGCAATTTTGAAACTAGTCGGCTATGATCTGTGATCGTATTCCATCTCTATTTGTGTTATATATACTATGTACACCATGGGCACTGTGTTTCTTTAATAATCTCTGTGTATGCATCAACGATTGGCTTGGATTGGTTGAGCTGATAATTAGATTCAGTTTCTGTGTTCCCTGCAGACTGACGAGAGAATCAACTTGATCTCCACATAGAAACAAGCCACTCAGGCTTTGTTATTGTATAGAAATACTTTGTATACTTATGGTCAAAAGTTCTGGAGTAAGTGTCTTATTGTGTTTTTTAGCACAGACTTTTAAAAATATGTTTCAACAGTGTAGGAGGGACATAACTAACACTGACCTGTGAATTAAAATATGTGATTGATCAATCAGAAAGTCTGAAGTAGATCAGAATATGCCAAACAGTTTCAAACCTAGTAGCCTTTTTTCTACATAGTAGATATTATTTATGTTAACATCGTCAAATTTCAGCATAATGTTAAATTTATGGAGTTTGAAGACAAAGTGATTTGAATGTGCATTGTAAAGTAGCAATGATTTAAATATCAATAAATTATCTGTAAATAAAACCAGGTGTAAATTCATCTCAAAGCATTTAGAGAGAATAAAACATATTTGTAATTGGATTATGTTTGTAACATTGAATTAATCCAAACTGGTTATTGAGATCATAAATCTACAAACCACTAACATGTCTGACCTTAAATGGATTTATATGAGAAAATCATGATATTTTGGGGGCCAAAATACCCCAAGGTGGTGAATGATTTGACCTTAAAACCATTAGGGGTGCCTGCCATTTAATTCATGATAAGGTAGCCAGGATTTGTGCAATGATTACTTTGAGGTCAGATCGATGTGTTGAGGATTAAATCAGTGATAAATGTTGATAGAATGTGGGGACTGTTGACTGGAGTCTGTAATCAGTGGAGGGCCAGTTTGGGAGATCTGTTTGTTCACTTGAAGTTGGCTGGCCCTCTGACAATAAGATCGATGACTTTCTGATCAGTCTTGATAAACAAATACTTATCCCATTCCTGTGTTGTGAAGGGTTGTGTGTCAAACGAGACCATTAATGGTGGGACTGTTTATCTAAGCTTTATCTCGTGAAGTTATTGTTCTAATAGTTTCTGTCAGGGTATACTTATTAAGGAAATTGCTGCGTAATATGTGTTTTATATTCATGTTGAATATTGCCTGTCAGTTGTTGGTCTCTGTTAATCTATTTAAAGGACAGACCCTTATTCCAGAAAGTCTTTATAAACACCATACTGTCCACTGACCATTGTAAGTCATGGCTTTTAGGGACTCATGAAGATACGGTTTAGAATTGGTTTATAGTAACGCATGCTTGTTGTAAGAGGCAATTAACTAACGGGATCGTGTGCTGAGGCTCGTTGACTTGGTTGACACATGTCATCGTATCCAAATTGCGTAGATCGATGCTCATGCTGTTGATCACTAGATTTTATCTTACCTTCATGTAAACTACTTTAATTTCATTGGTCAATGACAGTTTAACAAGCTTCCGTGTCACCCTCCCAGGTGGGTGACAACTGGAAAAAATATTACCCGCTGCCACGGCAACCGCCAAGCTCTCCGGCAAGAAGCTGAAGCGCTAACAATCGTATGACGTCATAATATGACGCATGCTGTGCCCGGAGTTTGAAACCTTTCGATCAGCTGTTTTTGTGTTCACTTTGTACAGATTTATTTTACCGACTTTCACTGTTTTATTTAAGCTATTTTATACTTTGAGTGGTTTGCACACTCAGCTTAAACATAATTAACAATTTTTATAGCAGTTTTATGCTTGTCAGAATATGTTTCACTGATGTTAAAAATCCAGTNNNNAGGCAGACGCCATTTTGTTTGCATGTCATATAGTCAGTAGCGATCTTTAACATAAAATAAAATGATATTTTCTACATTTAACATGGCGGTAAGATAAATACGTTGTATGCCTCTCTCGAGGGTAATACGGTCTGATGTACGCCTCTTTCAGCAGTGTCATCCCTCGCCTACTGGCTTGGGTGACACTGCTACAAAAAGGCATACATCAGACCGTATTACCCTCGAGAGAGAGAGGCATACAACTTATAGTCTGGTCCAGACTCGATTGTTTATAGACTGCTGCCATATGGGTGAAATATTGCTGAGTGCGGCGTAAAACTAAACTCGCTCACTCACAGTCATTGCTTTTAGGAACAATCCCCTGGTATAATTATATAACTGTTTTATAGACAAGTCTCCTCATAATTTACAAAATTACGGTAGAAAATATTATTTGAATTTTATTTTTGCTGCAACTTTTTTATTCAGTTTTTTCAGCTAGTTACATACAAATAATTCCTTTTGTATGAAAAGCCATCAAACTAGCAATGAGGTCATTCTCGCCTTAAATTAAAAAACTAATTTCTTGAATCCCAATTTGATAGCATGACAAAATAATTGGTGTTGTTCGTTACATCTGTAAATGCACTGTATACAAGAACTAAGTATCTGAACGCCCCTGACACCCCCATCCCACCCTCTTACAACTGATGAGTCCTTTAACTCATGTGTTATTTAACACAGTGTAATGATCTGTGCAATAATCATCACAAAGGACGAATGTGTCTACTTGTCTACTTGTCTACTTGTCTACCTGTCTACTTGTCTACTTGTCTACTTGTCTACCTATCTACCTGTCTACTTGTCTACCTGTCTATTTGTCTACTTTCCTACCTGTCTACTTGTCTGCTTGTCTACCTATCTACTTGTCTACTTGCCTACTTGTCTACTTGTCTACTTGCCTACCTGTCTACTTGTCTACCTGTCTACTTGTCTATTTGCCTACTTGTCTCAAACTATGAATAACTCAGTTTATCTTATAGATCTCCCAACGGGATGGTGAATGGGGGCAGTTATATCTGAAAGAGTCCTTCATGGATAAATCTGTAAATATCTTTGATTGAGTCACAGTCAGGGTTCCACACAGATTACAGGGATAATAATATTTATTTATTTTCATTAGTAAAAATGTAGTCAAAGATTCTGTAAATTACTGTCTAATAAGGATTAGTGAGGCCTCTTACAAATGTAGATAGCCCTGGAGGTATAAACTGTGAGACAGTTCACTATATACTCCGATATACTTTTTGCAAGGCTTAATACAGTGTTTATTTGCAGTACTGGATATATTTACTATTTGAGGACATGCTTGTGATAATGTCTACATGTCGTTAAGGTGCCCGAAGATTTCACATTAAGGGCAGATCAATGTGTTTGTGTATATGGTCAAAAGGGTTGATTGGTTGGTTTGGTGTCATCCAACCTTGACAGCATGGAACCCTGCTCCATCATTGGTTTGCTTGGTCCAAACACGTTCATTTCATGTGATATAGCTGGAACATTGCTGACTGCCATGGTCAACAGCATTGACTTGTTAAATCCCATGAACTTGATGAACCCAATTCTCAGATTCAGTTTGAATAATTTCCTGTTCTCGTCACCAGTAAAAGTAATTTAGATACACTTCCCAAGCCTACATGTCGAACATGTGAATAGACCTTGTGCGTGCAAATAACCTAGCACAGGTGATTTACGGATCCAATCACTGGAAAGCAGATTATGGGTCTTTCTTGAACTATACATATTTCATGGCTTTGTATACTCCCTTGTCCGAGTGGAACATTCTGGATCCTTGGTTAAAGTTATACTGGCAGTTTGAGATAAGTTTCTGCTGGGGTAGCTTGTGTCGGTTGATTGATGAGTTTTGTCATGGTGGCAACCAGATTTGTTCAAGATTGAAACTCATGTTTCATTCACCTGGAATTGTTATGGTTTCAGTGTCCGATTCCTGACTCTTCTATGTGGGATGAGTATAGGAAATGAAACATTGTAGAAGGAGTATAGTCAATCAAAGATTGTGGAAGGAGTATTCTTGATCAAAAATCACGAAAGGAATGTATTTGATCAAAGATTGTGGAAGGAATATATTAAATTGAAGATTGAAGATGTTCGGGAAGATTATCCCCAGGAATATGTGAATACTGAATTCAGATTGTGGTGACTGTATTATTTGTGTACAGACTGAACAGTTTCAGGCATAACTTCTGGTGTAACTGTGTCATAATCCAGTGTCTGGAGAGTTAAACATACTTATCATCATTTTTTATCTGCTTTGGAAGTGTAACGACACAGCCCTATTTTCAGGAAATACATTTGTACTTGACAGTGGTTGGAGCCATGTTTGAACCATTGACAGTTCATTACCAACTGAATCGTGGTGAAACATTTACTTACGGAAGAGGCTGTGTAGCCAAAGTCTGGGCTTGTTGCCCCTAATGCTGGACAAAAACATTTAAGACAATCAAGTTGCATCTTTGTTTTGAAATCATGTTTAAGAAGAAAGTGTTTGGAATTGTTGGATCGTCTCTGGCTAACTTTGCCGAAGTTGCAAGTGGTAGTCGGGTGAGCACTTTTGCTTATTTTACAAGCAAGTTGTTTTGAATAGGTCTTAAATCTATATGGTTATTTTGTTTTTAACTTCTGTTCATCATTTAATAAAAGTCATTATTGTGTTATTTTTATGTTTTTAATACTTGATATATGTTATTGAACAATGAAGTATATTTGAAATGACAGTTAGTTCTGAAACAGTTTTATAAGTTTCATACTTAGTTCAGAAGGACTTTCTATTAGCTCTTAGGAAATTAGACTGAATAAATATGATCTGGGCACTGTACGTAGTTGGCAGAACTAAATGTTTCAACAGACTTGTGAATAGTTCCTAGTAAACCAGGATTATAGACATACAGGATATATTTTTTATATGTTAACTCTAATGATATATTGGGATATGATACACACACTAGTTTTAAACTGCTGTTCTACTGGTTATCTTACACACCTTAAATTATTCATGCTACCTTCAGAATTTAAAATGTCACTTGACGCAGGAATCCAATATGGAAATATAATGGACTGGTTTTGCATCAAGTTACAGTTTAACAATTCCAGTTTCAATCTGTTTCCTTGAACTTATCTATATTTTTAGAAATATTCAAAATAAATATAGTTTGTTTTAATCATATGTGTGTCTGTGACACAATTAGTCCATATATATGAATCCACGTAGTCAGTCCACCCACACTACTACGTCATGATGGATGTTTTGAAGTGAAGTTCAGGAGATTGCCAATATTTCCATGTTGAATGTTTGACAGGACATGTGAAAATATGTGAAGATATGGCCAAGATCTTTCATGCTTCTTGGCTATCATGCATTTATCATGATGCCTTAAACAACAAGACCAAGATGTCAGCCTGATGATGTCTACTTCAAGTCTGTTTCATGTCTTTTGGCACAATCAGCAATATTTGGAGAATTTAGCCATCAATTTTGGTAGAGATCAAGGAATATGACCTGCAGTATGTCCCTCCACAGTTCCCGGACATTGGTGAGTTTGGTGATGTCTGCTACGCAGTTGTACACATCACATGTGTTGTCAGATGTGCTTCTCAAGTTGCAGCAGAGCTGATTGATGATAGCTCTGTAAAACATTGGTTTATGGCTGACGTGATGATGGTTGGATCTTTTGCCTTACACAGTGTTTTGCCGTATGTGTTCAAGTATAGACATCATTCAGGTTAGATTACCTGATCCTTACACAGCAGTATATCATTATGCGTTACATTTATGTGAAAGTTAGCCAATGTATATATGTTATGTTTAGGAATCTAAGGATTTTATAAGTAACAAAAAAACTCAGATGTTTTTAAGGAAGTATATGTATTCCAAATGTTTAATCCTGAGAAAAATTGTGAATAAGGAATATTCTACATTTTAAGAACAGTAATTTGTAGGTAAAAATCACCCACTTCAGATCATCAATAATTAATGAATATACTCTACAACCTGTAGGTAGTATTATCCACCGGTTCTGTTTGAAATGTTACAGCTGTTTGACACAGAACAGTTGAGTCTGTCATCTTCCCCAAATCATGATATGGCTGAAATACTGCCGATGTGACTATAAACTTAAAATTCTTCCTCAAATATCGTGCATGTTGTAATATCTATAGTGCATTATGAATGAGACAAGGTACTTTATCAATGGCAACTTCTTTATCATATCATGATGCAACATTTCGGAAAAAATTCTTCAGGAATGAAGTTGTAAAGCAAAGGACAGACTTATGTTCATTGAACAGGAATTAACAGGTGTATATAGGAATTAATAAAGACAGTATGGTGGTATCCATGAATGGATTAACTACAGCAACAGCGGATATTGGTAAATAGGACTCTAACAGCTGTACATTAGGTGGTACCAAATACACACATATGCACATAACAACAGTCCTGAAGGAACTAGTCAACCTTCACAGCAAAGCTTAGATGTTCCATCTGCCCGAACCACAACATACGGGGACAGAACATTTAGCAGAGTGGGTGCTGTACTCTGGAATGGATTACCTGAAAATGTCAGAAAATCAGAAAATATCAACAGTTTCCGATTTTGTCCCAAAACCATCCTCTTCAAACGAGCATTCGACTAAGTGCACATGAGCAGGACTCTGGATATGTAGTGCTATGCAAATGTCTAATTTGATTTGCCAATCCAGCAGTGCGTTCTGTTATACTGTGGGCCCCTACGACACCCAACTGCTGAATGGAAGCCACAATCCCCGCCTCCTGCATCGCTAACATGGAACTTCTGTCTCTGATGGACTTGCAACATCCAGTAAAACTCATTTTAACAAGATTCTTGCAGAGATCTTCTTCAGAATAGAGGTCTTGGTTGAGTGAGGCCTTAGTATGTTTCAGGGATGAGTGGGTGGTCAGGCTTACTGACTTGTTTGACATATGTCATCGTATCCCAATAGCGTAGAACAATGCTCATGCTGTTGATCACTGGTTTGTATGGTCCAGACTTAACTATTTATATGCTGCTGCCATGTAGCTGGAATATTGCCAGAGCTCCAGATAAGATTTAGCTCATGTGGGTACTGTACCCTCTCTATTTTTT
>VKKT01003677.1:120844-131263 GCA_008038995.1 Haliotis laevigata | reverse complement strand
TGTACATACAATGGCGGCAGTAGTCCCTTAGTATAGTGCAGGAGGACATCACGATGTACATATAATGGCGGCAGTAGACCCTTAGAATAATGCAGACGGACATCACGATGTACCTGATATCTGACCACCTCAACGACTCAGCGACGTGGTGGAATGTCACTATCTGTATGGCAACATGCCATCTTTGTCCAACTGCCTCAAGTGTATAACCTCGTGTACCACAGCGGGGCAGTGACCGAGGACATTACCTCTCACGTATTGACGTGTTACATGGCTGTAAACGTGACCTTACACCCAGAGCTACCAGATCAAAGAGTTTCAAAATAAGCACATGTAAATTATTCAGACGGCTCTTTCAGATGGAAACGAAATCGACGTAACGTGCACCATCAGTGCATGATTACGAAACATACTCTCTAGTGACCCGGATGACAAACGACCACGTAATAAATGAAGAATTGCAAATCTTTCCAACTGGAATAAATCTTAATATGCGAATTTTCAAAATAATTCATGTCACAAAAGGGACGAGACTGTCATTGAAAAGACGCTTTGCTCGTTTGCCGTGGTTTGCTTTCCCATTTTCCCCCGAGAAATTTAAAGTATGTGAATTTTAAACCTTTGAACGTAAACTCTTGTACTTCGAGGCCAGATGAGCCCCTATATCGCCATCAATATCAATAGACTGAAATAGATACCATTTTGGAAGCATCATATTAGGCTTATTTGCATGAAACTGGATGATATCGTGCATGAACGGTGCGCCGCGTCTGCATAGGTCATCTTGTTCTACAGCCTATCTCGTTATGAAGGCTTGAACGCTAGGTGTTACAGCATCAGTCTGGATAATTGGAATATATGTTCAGTTGGAAATATGGGCAGGTCTGATTGCCTCAACGGTATTGGGTTTTCCACTTAATTGCAATAACTCATTCTCCACAGACAGGGATGGTGAAATGTGTAGGCTTTGAACTTTGAACTTAGCTTCATCTGTTCAAGCATCAGATCTGTACTAAAGATAGCCACATAAATGCGTGTAGCAAGCATACTATAAACTCAGTAAATTTCAGTGTAACCACGTGTCAGAGGTTTCTAATTATTTTGTCAACATTCAAGATACAAAGTGCAAAAATATAACGTCGCTGCCAAAGACTATCTTGTCTCGATTATTTGCCGATACGGGTTCCACTAATCGTAAAAATTAAGAAAGAGGTGAAAACTTGATGAAAATCTGTGATAAAAACAGGTGTTGGCAAAAAGGGTAATATTTTATACATGTCCTGCTCTATCGGTATCACCGTCACAAAAAAATAAAAAAGCGTAAAAAGAAAACAAATGCTTGTTGCCTTACGCCAGGTGATTGTACATAGTGCCGTAACATCATCGGCAAACGTCTTCATGGTCAACTGGTTACACATTGTGATCACCTGCCCTCTAATAAGTTGACCAGTCCATGCCGAACTATGCTGGACACATTCGTAACTACTCGCCTCTTTCCGTGACCTACAAGAAGACTCGTACCTGTATAGTCCGCCATTATTGCCAAGAATCGTGACCAAACCCAGCTGAAGGTAACCAAGCAGTATGTCCTGAAAGTTTCTTTTGTGAAAAGAGACTCCCATGTTAAGTCAATATAGAATAACCCCTTGAATTTCCGAACTGCATAAACTAGTCCCTAAATTCTAGATCATTTCTTTCCTTTCAAACTGAGTAATCTTTCGGTCTTCTTTCTGCAGGTTAAACAAAATTGTTCTTGTTGAATTCTAGTAACCATGTATGGAAATTCAGAGTAATCTCTCCTTTGAATTAGTTCTAGGCTCCGTGCCCGTTTGCGCTTAGACATGGCCCAGTCATGAACATGGCCACGAGAGGGGTACGAGGTCGCCGTCAGGCTAATTTAAGAAAAGTATTGAAAATCAAAATGAAATTGTAGTTATGGTAAGGTAGATATAGTTTCGTCTTGGATAAAAGTAGGGGCCCCCAAGCGCCCACCCCCCACTGTTTCTACGCCCCTGTTGCTGGAATGACACGAGTTATATCCCTTCTGTGTCAGTCCTTTTGACATTTCAGATTCCATCATTCATATCGATAATCAACATCTAAATAGTAATAAAACGGGGTCTACCTTGCGAAGTGCATTAACTCTTTTGAGCACCTTGATGAAAACATTTTGAAAATTTCTGTCAACACCCAGCTGAAGGTAAACAAGCTTTGAGATTCTGCAGCAATCTCCATCCGCACCATGTTGTTTGCGAGCCAGACGGTTATTTTGTTACTCGATTTTGACCATGCGAAGACTCGTTTGTACAGTTCAGAATATAACTAGGGAATACAAGGCTAGTTCAAAGCATGGCTAGAAACGGGACTTTTATAGTTACCTCCCTTGCCTCAGGGAAACTGGCTTTACACCACACATTCGTAACTACTCGCCTCTTTCCGTGACGTACAAGAAGACTCGTACCCCTTACTCGTACGCCATTATTGCCAAGAATCGTGACAAAAAAATCAAAACGGGCGTAGTAAAATGGCGGCACCGTTGAAGTTTGAAATTCCGCTAAACTATGCAAAGCACAATAATTTATTTTAACATAAACTTTGAGCTAAAGGATCAGAAACTTTAAACACTGACACAGATTTACAAAGGGAATGACTGCATTGCTGTTTTGCCCACGGAATATGAGCCATGTTTGGAATTTCAGAGTTATCTTTCCTTTGTAATAGTACTAAACTATTTTCATCTCCATGCCCGTTTGAGCTTAGACAGGGCCCAGTCGTAAATATGGCCACGAGAGGGGTACGAGACGCCATCTGGCTTGCCGGAATGACACGAGTAGTCACTAATGTACACCACAGTTACCCGAAAAGCCCAGGAGGTAAAATAGTTGAACATAGTGCCCAGTTTGTATGGGCTGCTCGGTTTGTGACGGTAGTGTCACAGTGACTTACTATTTTACTGCAGTTTGTGGGAATTTCTTCTTTCCACCCACAATCTTAACTTGGTTTTGACCCCATCCTCTCATAACGTGTTACCAAGTTCAAGGCCATTTTGGGTGTTTCGACTCGAAACTTCCGTTGATGATTGTTGATAGAGGTTAGTTCCAAGCCGATATTTTGAGGTTTAAGTGACAGCTTTGTAATCGTGCAACATGACAACAGTCTACGACTAATGTTAATTATTGTGGGCGAGTATGTTGGTGAATAAAGCGACGGACGAAAATTGTGGTCTGAGAACAGCTGCTCGGAAAGTTACAATGTTGTAATATTCACCAGTGGCGGTGCTAGTCGCAACGCAGATGTGGCATGTTGGAGGAATTGACAGTTTACTGGTTGGAGACATATTTTGTTCGTGATGGCATTAGAACTTGATATTTACCAGTTCAAGGTGACAAAAAATAGCCAAATACACAATTATGTTACTGATTTTACCAACCGGAAGTACTGGACTGAGGGCGTTGAAGTTGTTTTACGCCAGTTAAAAACATATTTCACTTGTATCACGGTTTGAAAGAAAAAAAACTTGTGTCGACTGTAGTTGACGTTAAGCACGGATATCGTGCGAACAAAACAGTAATTAAACCTAGAATTCGAAACCACGATCAGAGCAGTTCAGCGCACGGCTAAGGGAGGCAACTCTGCCGAGCGTCTTCCGACGCCTGATACGACCAGGCAACACATTCCGTACTTCAACCTATTCCACCTTCAGAACTACTCTCAACTTTTCTTCCCTGGCTGCGCTTGGAGCATGATATTGAGCTTGGAAAGGCGCAATACAAATTGATTGTTATTCCTCTAATAGCGTGACTGGTACAGATGAAGATGTGGAAAAATAGATGCAGTCAGTCTCGTTGCAATGAAGACTTCCATTTCACCACACGGTTCTACAACAACAGGCTGCAATAACGTATTGAATTGGCCAGATAATAACAAAGAAAACATGTACAAATACCGCAAGAGTTAATGATAGCTTTCGCCAGCTCCCTTCCTACGCCATGAGGAGGTACAGGCGACGCAATCTCTAAATGAATGGTGCAACCAAAATGGAAACGGAACCACTAGCGGTAAAGCTTGTACCAAGCAATTACTAGCGAGATATTTATTTGCCTCTTTGATCATAGACACGGGACGTGAATATTGGCAACCCCGTCTATAGTCATTTAATCTGCTGTAAATCCTGGCCAGGTCTTGTGTATTGGTGTTGTTTGATCTTCCAGCACACTCACGCACATATATAACCGTACGGGGGAGACATAAACTGGTAAGCAGTTGGAAGGAGAATGTTATTTCCGATCCACTCAAGGACAGTTCATGCAGACGCCTGTCATGGTTTATCTATTTTAATGCACTATTACAGGAATGTTGAAGCCTATTTCTCTATTTGACTGGAGAACAGAAGTAACGTATTATACGTAATATTGCTCAATCATCTTACAGCTAGCTGATAAAAGTAACATTTATTTCCATATAATGTCAATATACATGCATTCTGGCTTCGTAAGTCGGCTGTATATATGTAATATACGTCATGTATGCATATAAGCACCGTTTGCGATGTCCGTCGTTTTTCAGTGGTGCCCAAGTGGCCAAGCACTACATAACCGTCTTAAGTTGAGCCCAGTAGAAGCTCACGCAAGCGCACCCTCTCCTCTACACACAATCACATACACACATAGGAGTATGTACTTCGCCATATGGGAGCCACTGTTAGTACGTCAAACTCGATTTCATTCGGTGCGTCAAACATAGGTGATCTGCTCTGATTCGTAACCGTGATAGATATAAAGACACTATGCAATCCATACGATGCCAAGTTATTTGTGAAAACTCAGACGTTCTTCGTTTATGTTTCTCCGCCCCTGCAATATTCCAGCCTGGTCCAAACATAACAGTGATTGATATTTTGAAGAACGCCCCTCCCCGTCGGGACGAGGACACGTAGTGAGCCAGGTCGCAGAACCCGACCAAAACTTCGATTCCATTCAGTCGCCTCTTACATGCATGGGTTACTGGGGATCTGTGCTTCCCTTTTGGGGCGATGGGATAACCTAGTGATTAAAGCGTTCACTCGTCCGTGTTCGATTCCCAACATGAGTACAATGTGTGAAGCCCAATTCTGGTGTCCCCGCCGTCATACTGCTTGAACATTGCTACAAACGGCAGCCAACTAGACTCACTCACTCAGTCTTCCTTTTAGGTCAACACTGGTAACATTTAGGTCTTGTATATTGAAATCCACGTTCTTCCCAACCATGCAGTCCAAATGAAGACATCCACCTTCCCGGACTAGTTGGGCTCTTCACTAAAAGGGTCTGACTAACGGAGGTTTGCTGTAGTCGGCTTCACTTTTTGAAATTCATTTCTCTTCCAAGGCTCAATAGAATCAGAATTGTGTACATGACGTATGGCTGTTCTCTATCCGCAATGCTGTGAAGCGTAGTGGTGACACTCACTTCTTCCGTGATTAGAATTTGAAGGGCACTATATAGCATTAAGGCCAGAAAATAACCAGTCTTGATTGCTGTCTTTTAACAGTGAATGAATATGGTTTTGCACCGCTTCTTTGCCATGGTTCAGCAAGATCAAGGAAGGGAGAATGGACCTGAACCATTGTAGCAGTGTTGGGAAACGAAACCGGGGTTTCGTGACGAGCAACCGCTTTATCCATTTGGCTACTCGATCCACCCGACGTAGAATCCACTGGGCGTGAAAGGTAAGATAGTGGTGTAAGTTATATGAATTGATGACTGAGAATCAGAGGTGACACCTGCCGTTTACGATAAAGATACGCATGCTCTGTATTACTGGTTATATTGGCCGCACAGCAGTGCTCCCAGAAAGGTGGGGTGTTCAACGGCCAATATTGATCTGAGCAATTACGTAGACGTGCAAATAATATTGAGTGTATATCGCTGTTGAGCTAAGTCAGTGGAGGGATGGTCAGTGGAGGGATGGTCATAGCTGAGTGTATTTAGACAATTGGGGATTAATCTCTCTTGGCTGGCTTATATAATCCATCATTAATCTCATCTACATCCTCCCAGACAAACGTACGTCAGAAGTGATTCCACTCAGTTGTACTGGGACGATGGATGTCTCTGTGTTCTGTGACGGCCGGTTTCAGTCCACGTATTGAACAGTATTTCAGTTATATCACGGCNATAGCCAAATACACAATTATGTTACTGATTTTACCAACCGGAAGTACTGGACTGAGGGCGTTGAAGTTGTTTTACGCCAGTTAAAAACATATTTCACTTGTATCACGGTTTGAAAGAAAAAAAACTTGTGTCGACTGTAGTTGACGTTAAGCACGGATATCGTGCGAACAAAACAGTAATTAAACCTAGAATTCGAAACCACGATCAGAGCAGTTCAGCGCACGGCTAAGGGAGGCAACTCTGCCGAGCGTCTTCCGACGCCTGATACGACCAGGCAACACATTCCGTACTTCAACCTATTCCACCTTCAGAACTACTCTCAACTTTTCTTCCCTGGCTGCGCTTGGAGCATGATATTGAGCTTGGAAAGGCGCAATACAAATTGATTGTTATTCCTCTAATAGCGTGACTGGTACAGATGAAGATGTGGAAAAATAGATGCAGTCAGTCTCGTTGCAATGAAGACTTCCATTTCACCACACGGTTCTACAACAACAGGCTGCAATAACGTATTGAATTGGCCAGATAATAACAAAGAAAACATGTACAAATACCGCAAGAGTTAATGATAGCTTTCGCCAGCTCCCTTCCTACGCCATGAGGAGGTACAGGCGACGCAATCTCTAAATGAATGGTGCAACCAAAATGGAAACGGAACCACTAGCGGTAAAGCTTGTACCAAGCAATTACTAGCGAGATATTTATTTGCCTCTTTGATCATAGACACGGGACGTGAATATTGGCAACCCCGTCTATAGTCATTTAATCTGCTGTAAATCCTGGCCAGGTCTTGTGTATTGGTGTTGTTTGATCTTCCAGCACACTCACGCACATATATAACCGTACGGGGGAGACATAAACTGGTAAGCAGTTGGAAGGAGAATGTTATTTCCGATCCACTCAAGGACAGTTCATGCAGACGCCTGTCATGGTTTATCTATTTTAATGCACTATTACAGGAATGTTGAAGCCTATTTCTCTATTTGACTGGAGAACAGAAGTAACGTATTATACGTAATATTGCTCAATCATCTTACAGCTAGCTGATAAAAGTAACATTTATTTCCATATAATGTCAATATACATGCATTCTGGCTTCGTAAGTCGGCTGTATATATGTAATATACGTCATGTATGCATATAAGCACCGTTTGCGATGTCCGTCGTTTTTCAGTGGTGCCCAAGTGGCCAAGCACTACATAACCGTCTTAAGTTGAGCCCAGTAGAAGCTCACGCAAGCGCACCCTCTCCTCTACACACAATCACATACACACATAGGAGTATGTACTTCGCCATATGGGAGCCACTGTTAGTACGTCAAACTCGATTTCATTCGGTGCGTCAAACATAGGTGATCTGCTCTGATTCGTAACCGTGATAGATATAAAGACACTATGCAATCCATACGATGCCAAGTTATTTGTGAAAACTCAGACGTTCTTCGTTTATGTTTCTCCGCCCCTGCAATATTCCAGCCTGGTCCAAACATAACAGTGATTGATATTTTGAAGAACGCCCCTCCCCGTCGGGACGAGGACACGTAGTGAGCCAGGTCGCAGAACCCGACCAAAACTTCGATTCCATTCAGTCGCCTCTTACATGCATGGGTTACTGGGGATCTGTGCTTCCCTTTTGGGGCGATGGGATAACCTAGTGATTAAAGCGTTCACTCGTCCGTGTTCGATTCCCAACATGAGTACAATGTGTGAAGCCCAATTCTGGTGTCCCCGCCGTCATACTGCTTGAACATTGCTACAAACGGCAGCCAACTAGACTCACTCACTCAGTCTTCCTTTTAGGTCAACACTGGTAACATTTAGGTCTTGTATATTGAAATCCACGTTCTTCCCAACCATGCAGTCCAAATGAAGACATCCACCTTCCCGGACTAGTTGGGCTCTTCACTAAAAGGGTCTGACTAACGGAGGTTTGCTGTAGTCGGCTTCACTTTTTGAAATTCATTTCTCTTCCAAGGCTCAATAGAATCAGAATTGTGTACATGACGTATGGCTGTTCTCTATCCGCAATGCTGTGAAGCGTAGTGGTGACACTCACTTCTTCCGTGATTAGAATTTGAAGGGCACTATATAGCATTAAGGCCAGAAAATAACCAGTCTTGATTGCTGTCTTTTAACAGTGAATGAATATGGTTTTGCACCGCTTCTTTGCCATGGTTCAGCAAGATCAAGGAAGGGAGAATGGACCTGAACCATTGTAGCAGTGTTGGGAAACGAAACCGGGGTTTCGTGACGAGCAACCGCTTTATCCATTTGGCTACTCGATCCACCCGACGTAGAATCCACTGGGCGTGAAAGGTAAGATAGTGGTGTAAGTTATATGAATTGATGACTGAGAATCAGAGGTGACACCTGCCGTTTACGATAAAGATACGCATGCTCTGTATTACTGGTTATATTGGCCGCACAGCAGTGCTCCCAGAAAGGTGGGGTGTTCAACGGCCAATATTGATCTGAGCAATTACGTAGACGTGCAAATAATATTGAGTGTATATCGCTGTTGAGCTAAGTCAGTGGAGGGATGGTCAGTGGAGGGATGGTCATAGCTGAGTGTATTTAGACAATTGGGGATTAATCTCTCTTGGCTGGCTTATATAATCCATCATTAATCTCATCTACATCCTCCCAGACAAACGTACGTCAGAAGTGATTCCACTCAGTTGTACTGGGACGATGGATGTCTCTGTGTTCTGTGACGGCCGGTTTCAGTCCACGTATTGAACAGTATTTCAGTTATATCACGGCATGTCAGCTTAATGTAAGAGGAAMKGCCGACATTGACCACTTTGGTGAAACMCACGCCCACAGAGATGATGTTGATAGTATGTCTGAACGTTCTTGTGTCAGTCTGAATGGGTCTGTGTCTGAGAGACGACATCGCGTTTAATGGAGTTTATTTTAATGACACATTTCAATATTTACTGTCCGGCATAAGCACTTCTTATATAATGTTCATTTTGGTTTAAACATTTTTATTTTGTCAAAGAAACCTGTTTTGTCGAACAAGCCTAGAGGCTTATATAAACGCCGCTCCAATACATTGTTTCATATGTTCATGTTAATGTGAGGTGATATGGTTTTTGAGCTTTGGTATACTCAGCGGAAACTTTCGATTTTCATATATATCGTTATTCTAACAATATTTCTGTAATTGGTACACACGTTTAACATCTGACTCGACTAACATTTTGAAGAGTTTATAAAACGCAAACCGTGTGGAGGGAACATTTAGATTTTGACTGACACCTAGCTGAACCAGGCTGGTGTACATTGGGTAACGTGAAGCAAGTAATTACAGGTATATATTTCTATATATACTACTCAAAGTACGTTAAGCATCATGTCATTTAATATTGTTAACTATAATATTTTAAGAAAGAATCGGTGATCATTGGCGTATTTAGAGAATGGTAGTTAAAACGAATGCCTATAGCAAAGCTAAATACTTCTCAAAGGTGTAGTTATCAGTTTTAAAGAAGGCCTACGCTAAAAAATTGATAGCTCAGTTGAAAATGTAAACATGTAATATTCAATGAAACAAATGAATTTGTACATGTGTTTCAGCCAACTCCATGACCATGAGCTTAATCGAATATTACGGAAGCCGGTGTCATAAAAAAGACACTAAAAAGGAAAAAAAACGTTTCTTGGAACGTTTTTCTGAAGAGGGAGTCTTTCTTAGTCTTTAGTTTAATGAAAAATGGAAAACTGAACAGACTTTGAGGTCTACTCTTTAGTATGATGTCAGTGTTCAAGCATTGATACCAAAGACGGAAATCCAGAAAAAAGGACAGAATAGAACTGATGACTTTTCCTCGTTTCTCTACTTTGACACGGTTGATTGTGTGACAGCAGGTCCCGACGTTGAATCACTTTCATTCCTTCATAATGGTTATCTGATGTTTAAGTGAATGTTGTTAAATGCTGAGGGCAGTTAATTCTGTTAAGTATGTTAGACCATCATACTCACTCGCCTTTGGAACTGGGATACTTGCTTAAGTTATCTTTTCGAGTCTTGTTTAAATTTGATAACACCTGAATCCTAGTCCCAATGTGTATACTTCTAGTCACACCTTCTCTGTTTTTTGTCAGTATCCTCAAAACAGTATCGTCGTAAGATGTCTCTTGTAGAAATCTCGTGAATGTCTAACAAAACGGAACCCGTGAAGGTCCGAGTTAGAATATTGATCTTCATTAACCCATGCTTGTCGTAAGAAGCGACTAACGGGATCGGGTGGTCAGGCTCG
>VKKT01003677.1:107284-120644 GCA_008038995.1 Haliotis laevigata | reverse complement strand
GCCATATAGCTGGAATATTGCTGAGTGCGGCGTAAAACTAAACTCACTCACTCACTCTCACAGAGGGGGTACAGTGTTCTGTCTCTGTGGCTGATAGCGGCTCATCACTGACAGATGGCGTTAATCACTACGTATTTGCTTGATAAACCCAAACTGTTGTCACTGCAACGTTTAACATCAACTTACTCACTGAACAAATATCAAATCATGAAGGCCAAGTAACCAATCCGTATCTCTAAGAATTCTTCAACTGCTGAATTTCCCTATTTTGTTTCCTGGAGCTAAGTTAACATAATGCTTGAATCTATGGTGGTGATGCTGCCTTTTCACGCTTGGTCTCCAGTGACGTATTCCAGTCCTTTCAATATAGGCACTGACAGCAGATACTGGTAAATGATGATGAAACAAGGATCTTTAGCATCAGGAACAATCTTGACATTTACAGCCAGGGTTAATCAATGTCAGGCATGGTGTTGAACAAACTGCAGCATCTTACCGACTTCCGGCTTGGACAAGAGGCTGATGTGTTCAGGAAAATCCGGACGTATCGCCATGACGTCCCTGATCAGGTCCGTATTGTAAACCATTGATGTGGCAAATATATCAAAGGTAATCGTGAGATGATGTTAACAGAAAGGCATCAGTAGAACATACGGCTTAGTGTAACATACATTACATGAGGAAATGAATGTTCCTAATGCCTTAAGATCAGACTCTGCTCCGACGCAGTTAGCTATAACTGCATGTAGTTAAAGCAAGCAACGTCTTATCATTTCCAAATACATACATCTATCACAAAATTAATCAGTAAATCTGTGCTTATTGATTTTAGACATCACCTCAATGCTGTGTACAGACATTTTAGAAGCCCCAGAGATACGTATGTCTATAGGATTAAGCATCTACATTATTAATCTTGTATTTGTGTGAATGGTGAGTGAATGGATTGTCTTCTTTCGTAAATAATTCCACCTGTATCCCATTAAATTACTGTATATCTTCGGACTGAGCTGTCCCCTGGCTGATTCAGAAATAAAATTTAAATAGCCACCCCAAAAATTAAAAAATAAAAATTCTACGTTATTACTTCCCTAAATACCACGCCTTTAGGAGTTTCGAGAAAATGTGTTCTAATTCTGTATTTTGAAGGTTGTTTGAATGAAACTGGTATGATGATATTTTTTTCTATTGCACGATTATGTTCGTGCGTTATAAAAGCATCAAAAATAATAATTTGTTCCTGGAGACGGTCTTCTTTTGTTCATGCAAATGTGATGTAGAACTGAAATACCTATTTGTCCAGCCATACTATTACCAATGTGATGGAGAACTGAAATACCTATTTGTCCAGCCATACTATTAACAATGTGATGGAGAACCGAAATACCTCTTTGTCCAGCCATACTATTACCAATGTGATGGAGAACTGAAATACCTATTTGTCCAGCCATACTATTTACCAATGTGATGGAGAACTGAAATACCTATTTGTCCAGCCAAACTATTACCAATGTGATGGAGAACTGAAATACCTATTTGTCCAGCCATACTATTACCAATGTGATGGAGAACTGAAATACCTATTTGTCCAGCCATACTATTTACCAATGTGATGGAGAACTGAAATACCTATTTGTCCAGCCATACTATTACCAATGTGATGGAGAACTGACAAACCTATTTGTCCAGCCATACTATTAACAATGTGATGGAGAACTGAAATACCGATTTATTCAGGTTTGAACAACAGAAGGTGCAGTCTTACTTCTTTACCCGAAAATTATGTGTGGAAATGTTCGTTAGCAAACAACAGATTAAAACAAACAACTTGTGACCTACTGCGGTATGTTATTTCTTTGGATGTGAACCTGGGGCCACTCTCTAACGAAACATTAATTCATACATCATTCATCATGGTTGTCCCATTTGCTGTCATGAATTCGACGTATTCAGCTCATGCACTCCAAAGTATGACCTCAAACCGGAAGTGTCAAAGCGTGAGAAGTGTCAATAACATAGAACAATATGAAGACTACTAGGTTTAGACCAGACAATACACTTGTTAAATCATTATCAATTCCATTATCCGGGTCTTGCGAGAATCTATGTTAGGACGAAGTAGATACACGTGGTATTCCACATGTCAAATAGAGTGGTAACACGACAATGACCACCATCGTCACTCTCACAACCACCACCAACCGCAGCAACTACAACAACAACAAAACTATTACTCACTCACAGTTTACCCAGTTTTCTGATCGTTCTGTAAATAGATATAGACCTGATATGTCAAAGACAGAATGGGGAGAAACTGAAAACCTTTATGGCCAGTTTGAAATTACTACAAAACACTTTCTATATTCATTAGAAACCTCTTCCAAAAGCAGAATCGATTGCTACTTTCTGACCATAGCATGAACATGCCTCCATGAATCAGGATCAAATAGTGATGATGCTGGGTGTTCGATGATAACTGCCACAAACACCTACAACGACAGCTCAATAGTCAGCTGAAACATAAAAGTACACGTCAGATCCCCACCAGCTGTGACGATTCAGGCCCTTAGATTGCTGTGTTTGGCTGGTGACCATAACAAAATGAAAACAGGTGTCCCCTGGTTGAAATGAAGAAGAAAATGTTTAGCTGTGGTTCACAAAAATAGGCATTAAATTCAAAACATTTCTAAATGTCACAACGCCGAAGTCTTGACAGTGAGAGACTGGTGGCTCCCCTTTGGAGACGCGAAGGAAGGTGAGTGTGTGTGTGTGTGCGTGCGTGCGTGCGTGCGTGCGTGAGTGAGGTTTGATATGTAAGCAACAGTAGCAGATATTGTGTCTCAAGGAAATTAGCAGTCCGGTAAGCGACTGGAGAACATTCAATTAATGTGGTTCTGAATGTATTTTTCACACGATTAAAAGGTTTGTGATGAGAAAAGGTTTGCAAATGACTGTATAATAGGTTTCGTTTTAATATTTGTCGAGGAAGCTTATTTGATTTTGCGGAGAATCATTCTGGTCTATTACGATGTGAAACCTAAAATAGATTGATAATGTATTAACTTTCAGATGTTAATATGTTTTAATCGTTTCTGTATTTTACTCTGCCGTTTCGGGGGTTGACAAATGTGTCAGTGAAAATCGTGGCATTCTTGATGAATACGTTTATGATGACACACCTCAATTAAATGAGTGTATATAGTTGCTGGAATCTGCTAATGGCTGGAATCATGGAGAAAATATGTGTACGAAATTGTGTAATCAGTCTTTACTACAACAGCCTATAAACATTCATGTTCCCTAATACATTGTTCAATGCACATGCTAGTTATGTTTGCCATAAAAACACAACGGGGGCTAAACATACAACTGCAAGGAATATATGGTTCTGAATGTGAGCATTATCCTGTCAGCCTTAAACGTGATTCTACCATAGAACCGCTTGATGAGCCAGGGGAAGATCGACTGCTGCAGCATAAACTGGCAGTCTGCCGATCAATCCAATTAAATTATGAGGACGTGTTTCCATGCAGAGGCCAATTTGTGTCTCAAACCTCGCAAAGTGATACGTTTTAAGACTGTTTTGAAGAAAGAACTCATTACTTCTCTGACCTCGGCATAATGTCCCCAGCAAATATGATTGTGGTATGTAATAACCGTTGTTATACTGAGTGCTGTCTAGATTCTTTTGTCAACGCTCAAGTGGCTGTATTGCATAACAGGACTTTCTTACAAAGAATTATGATTTTGTGTTTTGAAAAATATTCCCTCGCGTTTGGGCTTCAAGAAGATCAATTACGTGGACAGTTGTACAATTATCACAAACTGCAGCCCATATTATCGTTAGCCCACCCGAAAGTCTTTGGTCCAAGGGAAGTTTGTCACGTTGGACACAAACTTTACACGCATATCCGATGCTGTTCCAATACTCTTTATACAACAGTGCCGATCGAGTAGCAAGAACTTCGGGATTTACACACGTTTCCATAGACGGGAAAGTGGAAAGTAGCAGTTCCATGAGAGTTTGGATTTAGTTGAGCGCATTGAGATACGCTTGGGAGTACTCAGTCTGAATATAAGCACAGTGAAAGACTGGAGAAGGTCCACTAACCTAAACGTCATGTTGTCATAGCTGATCACAATGTAAGTTCGGCACAAATGGTAATAAAATCCTAAAAGTTTAATACCAAAGACAGCCATCAATAATCTAGGTGTATTTCATATTAGAAAATTTAGAGTGAAATATCGCAACATGACTCAGGGCATTGATTTTACTCAAAAGGTTTATTCTGCCAATATTTACGAATCACTACCAAACGTATAGAGTTTCATGGCAATGTAGTGCATGTAAGGCTTACTGTTTGTGTATGTTATAGTTTACTGATAATGTTGACTGACGGCATGAAATGACACTGCTCAAACCTCCGCTACAATAACTGAATTCAGAAAGATCGAAACTGAAAAAGTGACACGAAGGGTTTCAAAATCTGACAGAAGCAGCATTACGCCAGATTCTATGTCCAAAGTTGACATATTTCTTGTCAAAATTAAGCCTTGGTGGAATATTAATCAATCTCTCTAAAGATGAAACGGCATCTATTTTGGTGGGAACTGGTACTGTGTGATAGTTATCATAACTCTGAAATCCAGATGGAATCTCCACCTCCCTTCACAGTCATTATCAACTTTCCAATAAGAACCTAGTCCTATTCGCATGGATGACACCGAGTACACTTATGTCCGCCTTGTTATCTGTCCTTAGGTAATTTCATAACATTTTAAGTAGCTGAAGGGATGGTCCTGCTATCAAAGTACTTTACTTCAAACTGTTGTTTCAGGACATCACCGTTTCTGCTTTCATAACCTTTTGCGAACACTGAAGATGCTGAATGATCTGTTCAATGTGAGCCACGGACAAAAGCATTGTACCTCGATTAATCGATACAGAAGTAGTTAAAAGAATATCTTTGAATTGAAATAAGAATTAAGACTTAAAATAAAATAAAGTTCGTTTTCGTAAAAAGTCAAATGGCAGTAATTTGAAACAGGAACATCTCTGGACGAGTTGGGAAGGATGCTTGTCCCACAAAATAACGAGACTGTTTCTTTTATAATTGAGATTGGTGACGTAGTACATAAGGGACTACAACAAAGACACATAGATTCTGCTACACCCTCACGAGAGGGAAACACTAATACGAGCTGAATTTAACGTACGCTTCTCGGAAAATACATATTTGACATTAATTTTCTTTTTTTACGAGTTATCATAGCATAGTTTACGAAGTTGGTTGATACTGCAGTTTGTTTTCACTAACAAACTCTCTTTCTTTTCTTACGTTCAAGATAACAATGTCCACCTTCAACAACAACAATATGTGCAAGTTCTTACTTCTGTAGTAGTGAGTGAATCGTATTTTACGCCTGTACTATCAGACGGTGAGGGTAACTCACGATGACACATAATTCGACATTGATAAGGTATTTGCAAGTGAGAAAGCTATTCCCACCACCCCTGACGAAACAGAATTACCGGTGAAAATTATATGGACGGATCCCTAAAAATCAGGGATAACACCGGTTGTCCTAAAAGGTGAGCATGTTCTGCCCTTCCAGTAGCAATAATAATAAACGTGTCTGTTGCCTGACACCACCCAAAAGTACACACAGAAGGCAGTGTGTTCAATGGCCAATATTGATCTGACGACTTAGACGGACGTGCGACTAATACTGAGTGCATATCAGTGCATGACCTTGTCAGTGGAGAGGTGATCGAAGTCTGTTTACACAATTCTAAATAGGGATAAATCTCTCTTGGCTGGCAGATATAATCCAACTATAATCTCATCTGCATCCTCCCAGACAAACGCACGTCAGCAGTGATTCCAGTCAGTTGTATTGGGACGATGGATTGTCTCTGTGTTGTGTGACTGTGCCGGTCTCAGTCCACGCTTTCAACAGTATTTCAGTTATATCACTGCATGTCAGCTTCATGTAAGAGGAGGGGCAGACATTGACCACTTTGGTGAAACACACGCCCACAGAGATGATTCTGATGGTATGTCTGAACGTTCTTGTGTCAGTCTGACTGGATCTGTGTTTGAGAGATGACATCGCGTATAATAGAGTTCATTCTAATGACACATTTCAATATTTACTGTCTCGGATAATCAATGCCTTTAACTAATATCATTGTACACAGAGAAAAGTGTTAAGCGTGCCATGTTGTTTACTGACGTTGGAATATATATCGGACATGTTCTTCTTAAAATCATTACAAAGGTATTTCTGTTATAGGTAAATCCTTTCAACACCTCACTTGACAAACATTCAAAGTAGAGTCCAACATGAGCGGTGAAATCATCATGACTTTCATAAATGATGAAGCAGACTGATGTAATAATGGAAGCACATTGTGTAACTAAATGCAAGTTATCAAAGACATATAATTGTAATACTACACAGACTGACAAAAAACTGGTGATCATTGATTTTTAAAGTTGGTAACAACTGGAATCCTCATTGCAACGTCTGTTTTCACAGACACATGGAACGCTTTCTGAATATGGAACACGCGATATTTTGTGGTCAATATAATGGGTGGGTATACGTACAATGTCATGCGATTTATTAAACAATGATTAAAGAAGATGTATACCACACAGATGTGAACATTGTTCTTACATTTTTCTGTTGCGGTTTCTACTTTCTCTGAACAGTATGTGTAGGGATTCCGCTGTAAAACCTGGAGCGAGACGACCAAAACAGATACGCGTATACGGTGATCCTTTATCTTACCACTTTTTGATTACTGCTGTCATATATATGATACCTGTACAATTGAACAGGCGCTTTGACTGGAAAATTTACATTTAGACGCATTAAGAGCCATATGCGGTGCGGTTCGTGGCACCAGTCACGATGAAATATACAGGAAAACCAATTATAGCACACTGAAAGAAAGACGATATCGCTTTAAATTCATAACTTTCCGTAAATTGTAAACCAAACGTCACTTTGTTCTTTAATCTGAAATGCTGAAAAACATGATCGAATGATATTCGATTCCCGGAAATTTGCTGCGTATGAATACGTACAAACATCGCACACCATTGTATTGTTACATCGTCAGCTGTGATGACGTCATTCAAATCATATGTGACGTAAAGTCAAAATGACGTCACAAATAAGCAGTTCCAAATGCTACCATGGGAGACAGCCGAAACGGCATGCTGTACCCGTACTCGATGTCAATGAGTGCAAACACAAAAACGTGTGTTGACCTTTTGGTTTACTTTTGTGTTTACAAGGTCGATAAACATCATGTGTTGGCCAATTTCCGGGTGTTATTGAGTATTTGAAGCACGGGAATATTTCATTCGAAACCTCCGGCTGACGCCGTCGATTCCAAATGAATTCCCGTACTTCAAATACTCAAGAACAACCGGAAATTGGCCAACACATGATGTTTATCTCCTAAATGTATCATCGTCTGACTCCTTATTATCTGAACGATATTGTACCAAGTAGAGTATTTGAACAAAGCAACTATAATCTTAGAAATAGTACTTCCATTCAAATTATTAACTGTAGAACGCAACGATATGCTTAATCATTTTTACCGAGCGCGATTACGTCGTGGAATTTATTGCCCGTTGAAGCTATTAACGCTATTTCCATGAATCAACTTAAAACCATGATAAACCCAACAGAAACTCACAATTACTTTGATTTACATTTTGGGACTAGATTTTGTCAATCATTGTCGCCTCAAACTTGGCTGTAGTGATCTACAGATTTAACGACATATATCGGAAACATCTTAGTGTTTATTTGGTCATTATAACCAAAACGTTATTGACTATCTTTTCACATGTCAGAATTATCAAAATTTAAGAACAGCTATAAGAATAGTCAAGGACACGATGATAAAACTACTCTATACGGTAACGACGCATTGAATAACTCAACTTTATAAACATTCTCAACTAATTACACCAGTTCATTTCTAAAGATAACCGCTTCCAGTGATTATCGCCACTACTTATCGATCAAATGTACCCCAAGTTTATATAATTGGATTTTCTGCTGCAGCTCATTTCGTTGCTTGGCATAACCAACACCATAACAAGCATATTCAATATTCAATCACATATTAGATATAATGTATGATGTTCTCTTAATAGTCTTTCTCGGTATTATTCTTTTGTTGTTAACTTATTTCATTTATGTATCCAGCTATTGGAACAATGTACTGGAGCGGCGTTTATATAAGCCACTAGGCTTGTTCGCCTATCTAGGTTTCAACTTTTGTGAAATAAGAATACGTTGAAACCATATACGATGACCTGGCTTTATGACGGGGACTGATTTCATCTGACACTGATGTTTGCTTTGATAATTATATTTGAGAAACAAAGATCCATAGCAACTTCAAAGTGGAAATCGTTACATCTACAGCCAGGGTTTAATGCCAGGCATTGTGTAGAACAAACTGCAACCTATTACCAACTTCCGGATGTACCGCCATGACGTCCCTGGACTGCAAGTTAATGACGGGGTAAATATATCAAAGGTTATCATTCCTCGATTTTAACAGAAAAGCATCAATACAAAGTAATTTTCAGAGCTACGTATAGTACAATATTACAAGATAATGAATGATCGTAATTCCTACAAATTTGGCATCGTCCTGACATTATTAGCTTTCGCTACATGTGGCTTGCTCAAGCAATTCTTCATGTGTTTAAGCTCATGCACATATCACAATTCTAATCAGCATAGCTGCTTATTGATTTCCAACATAAATAGCTACAGAAGTCTTATTTTAAGGCTCAATGTAAGTGATGTTCGTGTATCATGAAGAGATCGATTATCTAAGATATTTTATGCATCTACATTGTTGCTCAGACTTCTCCAAGTGTCACGATTGTATCAGTTCGGTACACATTTGACAGAAACTCCGTTCTTTTTCTGTATTTTGAAGGTATTTGAATGAAGCCGATGTATTGATAATACTTCTATAATACTTTTGTCTTTATTGAACTGTACATGTTCGTGTTATAAACTATGTTCAATAGTAATTAGTTCCTTGAGAAGGTATCTTTATGAATGCATATAGATCAATACTTCCATCAATACTAATTATAATGTAGAAATCGTACATCTTCATAGCGAATGCATGCTTGTCACGATAGGCGACAAATGCTCATGACGTCAGTCACTGGATTTTGTTGTTTAGACTCGAGTATTTACTAGCATACGTTATATTGTTGTAGCATTGCTGGGTGTTGCATTACATAAAAAACAAACACAATTCAAAGAGAATGTTTAACTATTAACTTCCATCTGCTCGTCTCCAGATATATACGAAAGTACACAACCTTACAACCAAACCATATGACCACTCGGCCATTTTACAACAAGTAACTACATGTCCACTCTCCTCTAGAATATCTCTCTCTCTCCTCCCTCTCTCTCTCTCTCTCTCTCCCCTCCCCCTCCCTCTCTCTATCCCCCCCAGCCCCCCCCCTCTCTCTCCAATGGTATTTTAATCGCTTCCATGTCGATGTCAAACTCAATCATTGCTAATGATTCTTCTTGCTGGACACACAGTACCACTGTGCATCTTGAGACATTCATCTTGAGACATTAATTGGATGCCGACGGTTGCAGGAACTACACTGAATACATGGAATCACTGACATCACATACCATGTCGATTCAATGCTCACAAATTCCAGATCCACGTAGTTGTCGCCCTCCTTTATGTTCCATGTGTTACCATAACAGACAACACGTGACGTCAATAAGTGACCTATAATCTGGACGTTGGTGATTTATATCCAGTAGTAACTATGAGCTCAGTCACTAAGACCGCTACTATGAATAATGTTACACTAATTACGATTGCAGTTATGAATATTCAACACCAGTTATTCATTTGGTAACCTCAGGATATTTACATACGAGACAATTAATAACAAGACCTGTATACATTCATGACACTGTAAAAAGAGTGGTGATCTATTATTTATAATGGAAGGGTGTATTCAGTAACACGCCATCACACATAATACTATGCTGATAATGCTGAGTGAAAGGTCCAGTTAAAGTTCTCATCCCCAACAAACAACAACAACTACAACGACAACAACACTATTAGAGCTAGTTATCTGAACCCAGGCCCAAAGTGTTATTGAGGAAATTTCTTTATGTCTGAACTATGGTCGATTATGTCCAATACAAAATATTATGAAACTGAAAAAACTTCATCACCAGTATCAAATTATTGCAAGGTATGCTCATGTCAGGTCTCAGGCAGCTACCACTTTACTGGCCCTTTCATTGTGGACATTGATTGGAGACAAAAAGGGACTTGTGTTTCTAGGTTTGAATGGAAAAAATATTATCTCCCAAAGATGCAGTCACAAAAACACAATGACGTCCACTTGGTAAAAATATACCAACATAAAAGACGTTTATGGAATATGATAGGTCACTTTATACAACTGGCTAGGTTCCATAGAAAGTCTGTCATACAAGACTGTAAATTGAACAGAAAGTGAAACTGGCACTGGAGGAAACTTGGTAGCAGGATCACTTCCTCTTTCCGCATTGTGTTAAGAACTTGTCACTAATGACTTATTACTTTGTCTAAGAGACAGCTAGATGAAGTGATTGGTTGGTTGATTTGGTTTCAGGGTGTTGATGATGAAATCGGATTTTGGTCATAATATCAATCACTTTTTCGTCTGGTCTGCAACATTGCTGGGTGTGGATTTAGTCAGGGAAACAAATCAATTCATCTCCCATTTTCCTTTCAGTTATAACAATAATATTAATTGTCTCAGAAGCCATGGTCATGTCAGACAGCCTCCAACAACAGTCCAACCAAATCGACTCTCCACCTTCAATCAGGTCAAAGACTCTCACCTCACTACCACTGCAATTAGTGCTACCACGTTACGCATAGAAGTTCAGAGAACCTCCAGTTTCCTGTTTACAAGGCATTAGCCTGTGGATTTAACATCCTGTCATTTATGCCATGCTGAACATCATCTGGAAGGATGGGACGATCCAAAGCTGATGGACATATGCGACACATTCTCTGAGTGGCTTGTAACACAGGAGTAGTTATTTATCCCAACCATTCACTCATACCGAGTCGGATAGACCAGCAGCCATTAATTTCTACCATCCCTTTATGTAACAGTCAAAGAGTTTGTCACTATAACGTACGGGTAGGCATTGATTCCAACCAGTGACTTCCTGAGCGGCTTGTTGTAACACAGAAGTAGCTATTGAAACAAACCATTTATTTAGTACACACCTTCGGATCTGGTTGTCATTATTTTTACACCTTTGGAGTGGGGAGTAATACCAGATGTGCAGATATTCATTCCAACCATTTCTTTATGTCAGAGCACCAGACAGTATGTCAGTATAACGTACGGATAAGACGGTGATGTTTAATATCTTTGAGCGGGGCTTCATAATGACCAAATAGACACTGATTTTAACCACTTCTAAGTGCCAAAGCTTCAAAGTGTGAGCAAGCTTAAATTTCATGAATCCCAACGTGTCACAGCTCCAGCTTGTGTCGTAAAACATAGAGGTGTGCTGTATTACCAAATATGCCTTATTCCTTAATGTGCCAGACCCAACACAGAAACATAAACGTTGATTACGATTGTTACCAGATGTGACAGCACCGGTGTATGTCCTAATGACACAGGACCAAGGAGTGATACCTAAATGTCCAGCTTCGGTGTGTTTTGTAAAAATTCAATGGAATGATTTCATGAACGAGGATTCTGTTCTAACCATCCCTTTCTCATTGTCAAGTTGTACTTGTCACAATACAACTTCCATTAACCCCATGCCATAACTGTTACAAGACAGCTTACAAGACGAGAGATGCGATTGGATGTGCGAATATATATATGTGTGTGCGTGTGCGTGCGTGTGCGTGCGTGTGCGTGCAAGCTATCTATCTCTGTGGGTCGAGTAGGTAAGCAATTCGTTATATCTGCAAACATAGGAAATATTTATATTTTGACAGGTGCGAACACCTCTGTTTGAATCCTTACTCAGGTCTCTGATGATAATGAATTAACCTGGTGGCGTATGTCGACTTTGCTTTCACCGTTCCATTTCAGTGTTCCTGATGGGCATGTTTTTCTTTAAGGTAGCACCTCATGCTTTCCACCATAACCAGATCCGCAATCCAGTCAACCTTGTCGGTCATCCATCCACATATTCTACGCCACCAAAGTTGGTTAATCTGAGTGTTGACCTAGTCTCTGCTTTATTCACAGGACAGCATGCCACCTGGTATTCCATGACAATGTGCGAGATGCTGGACTAAGGAACCAGACTCATTGCTTACTAAAGAAATACACAATCACAAACAATTCTTGGTATCGTGATCCGGGACATTCAAATGATATCCCAATTCGTATACCCTTGTTAATCTATGGTTTGTTCAGATATCCAAGAATAGAAAAAAACCAAAAACGAACACAGTGTTCAATTTTGCTTTTGCTCAATTTCAATGGCATAGTTTTCCCCAAACACAAATGAATGCTGAGATAAAATAGAATTCTATGGGTCAACAGTGTCTATTTTCATAAATCTGTGAACAGAGTCACAGCGACAAGAGCCACAACCTTGGCTTGAGGGAATTGGTTTCCTCGCTGCCAGTTTTCCCTTTATAGCACGAAGAATCTGGATCTCATATCCGAACGTTTGAAGAATAGGATTTCGTTTACAGTTTCATCCTATTATTACGTGCAGAAAACATTTTTAATGAGGTGCAGGAGCTAACTGAGTTGCTGGGGGATGAGTTGTGACGTATTTCTTTTTCATTTGTTTTGAATGGCAAGGAGCATATCCAAATTAAAGTACTGCCTGTTGCTTTCTCTGATTTACCGATGTGAGCAGGTCGATCGGATAAAATAAGCTTTGGTTCTTTGTTGGCAGTTGTGCGCTGGTTCATTTCAACTTTCAAAATTTAACACCCTTAAGTCTCATTTAACTATTAAAAAATGTTTTCTCTGTTTGGAATGAGATTTAGAGCTGCCAGTAACAGTTCTGATCAAGACGAAATGAGAATTAAGCCCATGACCTGTCCACTATAGTGGAAAGGGAATCGGCTTAAATTGATGCTCAACTGAGACATTGCAAGATATTTGTGGTTTGTGTTATAATTGTCTTGTGTGTTCTAATATGCTTCGCACTGTTGTATATGTGGTATATGCAAAGTATTATGTCGCCGTGCCTATATTTCCAAGAGAATTAGTTAGTGCTCAATGCTATAATTACCATTGTCAATGTTTGACATACTGCTGTTGTGTCG
>VKKT01003676.1:46396-57969 GCA_008038995.1 Haliotis laevigata | reverse complement strand
GCATTGTCTCCACGTAACGACAAATGAACCGTCACATCGTCCAAGACCAAGACAATGTTTGTTTAACGATTCAGTATTCTGACATCAGTATTTCTGGTTAAAGGTTTTTGAATTCTGGATTTTTAATGTGTGGGTGTTCATGATTTTGACAATAATCGATCACATTCTCTAACCATCAACTTTGACATTTAGGGATGGTCAAAGCGGGGCTCTAAGAAGGTTAATCGAAGAATTCCTAGCTTCAATAGAAAATCGTAAAGAATAAAAATGTTCACAAAATATACTTCAGAGCAATCATATTTTACTTGAGAACATCTGGTCCAGCGACAAACCAGTTGTTATCACTGCACTGTAAAGTCTGTATTTTGCAACCTTCTCGAACACATATGCAATTATTACACTGTAACTTCAAAGAGTTCATAGTATTTATTCATGTGTTGAAACCCCACCTATACTTGTGTCAGCAATGATGTTTCAGCGAACCATTCATAACACTTTTACCGCTATTTTCCTTCACTGGATAATTGAGAGTCGTTATCTGACGTTTTATTTTCAGTAATTACCAAGTGGTTATGAAAATAAGTTTAACATCAGTCGGTTGACACGTTGCTAAAAATCGCTCTGCGCGGCCTGTTATAAAACCACAGTGTAAACTAAGTGCTACATGATAGCACATGGCCACCTCACAGGCAGCATTAACGTAATCTGACCATCTGCGTTAACACCATGGACAAGCTATTACATAGACTGAAGTGGCTGTGCTTAATGAGGTGTTACAAGAGTGGTCTCATGGTGACACTCGTATATGCTCAAGGCTTCAGCTAACAGCAAACGAGGATTAGTGAAGCTAATGTTGATTATAGTGCTACCAAGAGAGTTGGCTGTGAACTAAACGTGTTGTCTGCTTCACATCTACAGTTGTGGATAAGGAGAGATAGACAGACAGACAGACGGATAGATATATAGATAGATAGTCACAGAGAGTAAGACACAGTGATAGGGTAAGAATAACATAAATGAACAAGCATCAATTTCACCCAGGAAGACTACCTCAGTCAGTAAAGAGTACCTGTATTGCACAATAACGTAGGATAAACTATGAGTGGTGCAAGTGTATGTTTGCCATGTTTGTTATGTTTGTATGTGGAGAGAGAGAGACACAAAGAGAGACAGAGAGAGAGAGAGAGAGAGAGGGGAGAGAGAGAAAGGAGAGAGAAAGGAGAGAGAGAAAGTGTGTGTGTGTGTGTGTGTGTGTGCGTGTGTGTGTGTAGCAATAGTGTAATTGTCTGTTATTTGGAGAACATGAGGACGTTTGTAAGTTGGCTTCTAGAAATTTACCTTCAAGGTTAAAATGTGTGTTTCGCTTAGAAACTGGCAATGTTTTATTTTATGTGTGAAGCTAATCCAGATATACTGGCTTATAAAATATTGCACTGTTGGAATGATGGCCATGCCAGAGTGTGTGTGACTGCTTCTGTTGTTCCGTACTTACACCGGTTGTACCACATTTTAGCGTCTTGTATCACGAGGTCAGGGGATCGAACCACCGACTTCATGCTGTCCGAGCGGACACTTACCCACTACGCCATCTATAATATCCCATATATAACACAACACAATACAAAACTGTATTGCATATCATGTATATCTGATTACTTATTTGTTTGTCTGTCCCAGTATCAACAGCTGTTATTTGCAAATTGCGCCAGTGTGTTCTCATTCAACTCCCGGGGTATTTTATCAGTGTGGCCAAAGCAAGTGAGTGAATGTTCTTTTATGTTCCAGTCAGACAACGATCTTAAGGCAATATGCAAATAATGAAGATGGGGCCTTGAAAAGCAGTGGTTGGGGACGTCAACGACCATTCCAACCCTCCAGCTACATTGACATTAAAGAGACAAGTATTGAACAGTTGCAACTAATTCCACCTCAGAATACTTCCTGACACTGACGTAGCATGGAAATCAACTCTCTAGCAACGCATGGGCTAGGAATAGAAATCATTGAAGTGAACAGCTGGAAAATATGTGATTTCCATGCATAGGACTCTTTAGGAACTCTTGTTCAGCAAATTTAAGACATTAGCAAAACATTTAGAATTCGGTATGGAACTGAGAAAGTGCTTCTGCATGGTCTTGACTTAGATTAACATCTAACGTTTCCAAAATAGTGTAAATGAAAAACGTCAACCTCAGCAATTAATAAGTCTCGAATATCAAAAGACACATATTCCACTGTGCAAAAGGGCTAAACAGTGATGAGAATCATTTGAATGGTTGAACGGATCAGTGGCGTCATCAAGGTCATAAATGTAACAGTGATGTTCCGATTAGTTGAAATAATCGAAGATTGGTAGAAGTGACCAATCGACCAAGCTATCGATCACATTTTCTCATAATCGAAGACAAACAATTTTGAAACTACTGTTCTAGTGTTTGAAACACTTGATTATGGAAGATATCTTGTCAGGGCCTGAAACATGTTTAATTCTTAGAAAACTCTTTTCACTTAATGAAAAGTCATGACTGAATATTTCTTTAAGACTCCAGGAAGTTTATGTTCATGATATATTAGTCATCACTAGTAGCAAGTTGCATCATTTTACACTGGACGTGAAATTTGCAAATGCATTTTGCGCAGTTTCTAAATAAAAAAATTATTTAAAAAAACAGCAACAGAGAACCACGTTATACTTATCTGCAATAACAACCTGGAAAGGAAAATCTAAAGAATTATGCTAACCATTTTTTTCGATGATTGCTCGTTCGTAATGTGCCAGTTATGAATTGTGAGTTTTCAACCAGTTCCCAACACTAAAATGTATACGTACGGATAAGACCATGTGCGTTAGTTTTTGTAAAATAATCTGTTACAATACGTTTCCAGTTCCAATGAGCCGAATAGCTGTCGTATCTCGTCCATCCACAATGGCAGAATAGGACTTTCAATTTTATATGCATCTACATAGTCTGGGATCAAGAGCTGCTGACAATAGAATGGTTGTTATCGATATTTAAGGAAACAGTCTAGAGTACTGTATGTTCGTCTTGTGGAAAGTTTGCGTTGGTTAATTACGCAAAATAGTTTCCCTGGTCGTGCATTTGGTGCTTCTGTACATCAGTTTTCATAGCAAGCTTTCTGAAGCAATACTTTTCCAGTCCAGTGAGCCAGATATCTGTCACATTTCGTTCAACCACACAGAATAGACTTTCAAATTTCTTCTGTACACCTCCATGATCAGCCCTGCCAAAGAATGGCTGTTAACTATATTTCAGGTAATACAGTAGAGTCTGCGTAATCCAATATCTGTCTGATTGGACATCACTATGTTAGTCTTGTGGATGGTTAGCTGTTACTTAAGCACAATAGTTTCCCTGATCGCATCTTTGAAGCTCATTTCCATTGGTTTTCATAACAAGCGTTCTGTAGCAATACCTTCCCAGCCCAATGAGCCATATTTCGTCCACCCACACTCACATAATAGGACTTTCACGTTACCTTCTGTACACCTACATGTTGTGGGGTCAAGCTCAGACATTTATGGTGCAGCGATTTGCTCAGTGGTTCGAATGGGTCCTTGATAATGTTTCCAGTTTGTCATGGTCACACTAGGCCCGATATGTTCACCAAAGTGGTAAACGTGAACTGGCGACATCAATCTGACAAGAAGTGATATTACTGACATACTGATTGCTTGGACGTTGATACTAACACACCCACAGGTGGTATGTCCTTCAGGAATTGCGTCTTGCAGTTCTCATAAGAATTACTTTACAACATGCTGACTGTCATGTTGCACGAATTACCATGAGAACTATATCCGTGAAAGTATGTTTTTTTTAAAAGTGAACAGTTTAGGTATGATTTAAACATTATGCAACATATTTCAAAATATTGAGCTTCAGTCGCCGACTTCAACTTTTTAATATTGTTTTAGAGTGAGTGAGTATGGTTTTACGCCGCTTTAAGCAATACCCAGCAATATCATGGTTGGGGACACAAGAAATGGGCTTCACACATTGTACCCGTGTTGTGAATCGAACCCAGAGTTGGCGCGACGAACGAACGCTTTAATAACTGGGCTACCCGTCCCATATGCTACAATGGAAGTGTTATGACATAATAAACTATGTGCATCTTGAACCCAGCACCATTGGAAAATATATTGACAATAAGTGTTCTTTATACCAAAACGTCTCTTGGCCTCGCGAGCAATTGAAATCCTGTGTGGGAATCTAGTGTTTCTGACACCATACCAGTACTTGTGGGTGTCACCAAAATGGTAAAGCTTTGAGCCCTGTGGCACCTCGGGCTTTTCTTTCAGATTATACTAGCACGGAGTGATATATCAGGATAAAAGTTGAAAGAGGCGTCTAACCCACTCACTCACTCTTCATCAACTCTGAGCCTCGTATAATTCGATTGCAGTTTGTGTCACCAGCATTTAAGCCGCTTAACTGAGGTTACCCTGATAATTATCGCTTTGTACGTTCTGCTATTGCTTAAAGGCGTAGAGAACATTAACAAATATCGTTTAGGTTAGTGCTTGGTTCTGTTCCACGTCATTGCAATACAGTGTGTACTAATCGATAATCTTAATTGTATCGGGCGCACTTAATTGAGCTCTCCAACTAATATAATTGGCAAATAATATGCAGGGGAACGCAAAGTCTCGAAAAGCAATCATTCTATTGACTAAGCATTCACGCATGTTTACTTTCAAACTAGCTCAGCTTGTGTCAATACAATAACATAGCCCCCATTCCAAATCTCATGGGGAACTTCTGTTGATAGTCACCGGCGATGTGCTGGTTGCTCCCAGGGTGACCAAATTAATCAACATGATGGACTTCATTTCCGATGACACGTCTTCAGTATGCTTGCTCTGCTCAGTCAGGGACAACGTCCAATTTAACCATCTCCACTTAGTGTCTGATTACGATGGATTCGGGTTTCATTTTATTGCTTGAATACAAGAACTATATTGGACGCCGATAAGTGCAAACATAATTTATGAGTGGCCTCATTCATAGGGAAAATGACCTGTCACTTGAGGAGTAATAGTGTGTACACTCGCGGAATCTTTTTGAAGACCTTTTCTTCTCTCAGTAACATGATCAGAACCAGGGCGACGTGATCGATCTCCTTATATATCCTAGCAACACTATGGCAACTGATGATAATTAATTTGATAATATAACGTTACTTCTTCATAACAATTAAATGAATAATAACAGTTTTATTTGCTTGACGGATGCAACTTAATTAATTTAATGTCACATGTGCTCTCCACGAGCCAAAAGCTCCAGGAACAAATTACACAATTGCATTAGGTGGGTTCGGGAGGTATTTCGCGCAATCTGTCAATTGTATAACGTCTACAGTTATTATTTGATTGTTATGATGGAATGTGTATCAAATTCCTCTGTGGGTGTTCAAAGAGCTCGAGCCTATGAGATAGTGTTATAATAAGGTTACTTGTCATTTATCAACAAGAGGGAAAGAACCCTCTCGCTAATGATACGAAATCTCTGCTAAAATACCACTGTACGATTCCGACATCATCATAATGTAGCATTCGTTTTTGTTAGGTCCCTGAAAGACCAGTCAAAGGAATCATAAAAATGAAGCTTTGGGTTGCTCTCAACAATATTCCAGCTATATGGAGGCGGTCTGTAAATAATCGAGTCTGAACCAAACAATACAGTTATCAACAGCATGAGTATCGATCAACGCAATTGGGATACCATGACATGTGTCAACCAAGTCAGCGAGCCTGACCGCCCGATCCCGTTAGTCGCCTCGTAGGACAAGTATGGGTTACTGAAGTCCAATTCAAACCCGGATCTTCACGGGTTTCAAAATTAAGTTCAATACTCATACTCTTGGCGTTTCAAGACGCCGAGCATCAGAATCCTGAAGAATCAAGATGGATCTAGTCAATACTTATTCACTTCCAGCGATGAAACCACTGCCTATGTTCTCCTAATTATCTTCTTTTTGTACCTGTATGAGCTATAGCTCTGGTCACCGAACTAGCCTCAAAGCAGTTTCGTTTCGTTTCATTAGTTTAAAAAAATCACTGCATCCGCTATCGTGTCACTGGATATGCTGATTCGCGTGCGTGCGTGCGTACGTGGCCGGCGAGAGCCAATTTTGGTTCCCCACAGTCCATCTTGAGTTTTAACAACATATCTGTTTTTGAAAATGTACCGTCACGATTTCAAAAACGTCTATCGCCTGTCAAAAATGGTATTTAGAGAATCGGGTTTTTAACCTTTATTTATTTACGTCAGTCGAGTGAGTGAGTGACTTTAGTTTTCGGCGCTTTTAGCAATATTCAAGCAATATCACGGCGGGGGACACCGGGAATGGGCTTTCACACACTGTACCCATGTAGGGAAATGAACACGGGTTGGGCAAGCGAACGCTTTAACCACTAGGCTACCGCACCTTAATGACATCACAAACTATGTGTCGTGTTATTGGTCTAAACGGGTACAAAGTTGATCAAGGTCGCCCCAATCGTAAATAAATCATGTTCTGATCAGATTATATCTCATATAACCATTACAAAAATGAATATATGAAATTTGTAAAACACAATCTGGATAACCTGGGTATCAGTAATGCATGGCAATCTCAGAACAGTTTCTCCATCCCACAAAAAATGTTTCAAGATCACATGAATAACATCTACAAGTACAAGGGAAAAATACCTAAAAATGTACTTCATATAAGTTTCAAATCCCAAAATATTTTGAGACATAACTTAATAACAATAAATACAGACTTTTCGGACTTCAAAGGGAAAGGTAGATGGAACAAAATACCATCACCATTTTGATTACGCCCATTGCACAACACAAGAGACATCGGTGACGGGTTTCATTATGTTTTAATCTGTCATTGCTTAAAAAAACGTGATCAGGAGTAATGGTTGGGTTCAACTGGGAAATTACATTTTGTTCAGCTTTAATTACCTGACATTTGTTTGTGTTAAAGCCATGAGCCTAAATATAATTAAAAATGTATTTTTATGGCTGGAAAGCTGATGCATTGGGGGTTTTTTTAGAGTGTAGAGTTTATTTTGCGTAATTGACCATTACTTGTGAAAGAAAATGTCAATATATGTAATTTTTTATCTTTAAAAGGAGCATTACATTTGAAATGAGTGAGTGATAGAGTTTAGTTTTACGCCTCACTCAGCAATATTCCAGCCATATGGCGGCGGACTGTGATAAATCGAGTCTATACCAGACAATCCAGTGATCAACAGCAAAAGCATCGATCTACGCAACTGGGATGCAATGACTTGTGTCAACCAAGTCAGCGAGCCTGACCACCTGTTCCCGTTAGTCGCCTCTTACAACAAGCATGGGTTACTGAAGACCAGTTTTAACCCGGATCTTCACACTTGAAATGCGTTCAGCACGACTCATAAAGCAATGTAATCGCACGATGAGAAGCTCTCAGACAGACAGATGTTAAATGCATTGAAATTAATAATATTTAACGTGAAAGGCGACTTGGCTGACACAAGTCATTGCATCACGATAGCGTAGATCAGTGCTCATGCTGTTCATCACTGGATCGTCTGGTCCAGACTCGATTATTCAGTCTGCCGCCATATAGCTGGAATATTACTGAGCGTTAAACAAAAACACAACAGCCAAAGGAAAACAAGAATGTGTGCGTGCGTGCTTGCATGCGTGGGTGCATGTCTGCTTATTCTAGTCTAGATGATATACCATGCCGTACGTTTACGTGGAAAGCACCACTGAGAGATAACCCACATTATTCGGACTTCGAGCCGACCAGTCGTTGTTGTATAATCCAGAGCTCCGGGCAGTATACCAACACATATCTACGTCTCCACAACACAACGGAGGCGGTTGACATCAGAGATAAACATCCATTACATATGCTAAAGCTTGGCATGAAAACGATATTGATACACTTTCAATCTCCAAAGTGCGGTGATGACGAAAGGGGACATAATCAATACTAAAAGATTACATAGTACCGCTAGCAAAGTAATTTAAGAATGCATATCGAGGACCCTGCGGAATCAACGCCAGCGATTATAAGGTGTCTTCTTTTCGTGCCAAGATTAATAAAGTCAGTGGAAATTGGAACCGGAGTGTAAAACAAAAGCATAAAAAAAGCACCATTTGACATTCCATTAGCGCCTATTTTTACGTTGTTGACATTTTAGGACGTAAAATATGGCACCGTGACGTGATAAAAAATTGTTAATACGTTCTTGTCGTCTGAAAGGACGGAAAGGATTACTGTAGATAATGAAAAACGCACGCAGCGAAATGCTGCCGGCGAAATTATACACATTGGACCCAGGACACGTGAAGTATAGATATCAGTGATCAATTTGTGATTCGATACTGACCTTTGTGTGAAATAAAACATATTTTGAGTTTAGTTCGTTGTTATCCACTTTTTGTCTGTTTCCACATTTATATTAAAATATATCTTAATTTCATGATGCAAAATTCATATTAGATGTAAATGTATTATAACCTTATTGTATATAGGTCAGACACATCAATTTACTTAATCTGAAATGTCTTTTGTCAAGGGTTTTACGCGACGCAGAAAGTACGTCCTTTTATAGTAAATGGATAAAATTGACGCAGGTAAAACTATGTACAGTGTCCCGAGTGACCCACAATGACATTCAGTGTGCAAAATTCTTGAGAAGAAGTATGAAGGCCCTCTATTTGAAGTGTCTATTTAATAAGTTATTAAATCTCATAGTACAGTACCCTGCAACATTAGATTTCTTCACAGGATCTTAATATTTCCAATAAGGACCGTTGAAATTTGTAATAGGGTATCCTCAGGACCTAAAGATATGTACAAATATGGTAACAGCCCTGCTTGGCAACAGCGGATATGGTCTAACCTCAAACAAGGCACGGAAGCATTCCCAGCAGAAGGTCAAGGTCGTGGGCATTTCGGATAACAGGGTCCGCTCAAGCGCAATTTAACTGTATACGACTTAGCATGAACTTGTAATTATGCACATATATTTTCTACTTTTGTTTCTTTGCAGCCTGAAAATGGTGACAAATCCAAGCAAGACGCAGCTTCAGTTCAGAGAACGGAACATTCCACTGGGACGACGTCATACGACAAAGTATCAGATGAAACAAGACTCCGAGAGGTCATTGACAAATTTGTAAAAGGATGGGACTTCCGCCAAAATACTGGCGCAACAAAAACCAGGCCTACGCGTTCCAAAAGATGGGCAGAGTCGGAGAAGAGGCCCAGTTATTACTACAGCTCCTACATGCCTACCAGATACGACAACCAGAGATGGCGGTATCCTAGCAACCTGATGGCAATACTACGTGGTGCCAAGCGAAGCTGGGTGGAGGAGCCCAGGCCGAGTAACGATCGGTGGGCGTATCCTAGCAACCTGATGGCGTTGATGAGGGGGAAGAAAAGCGCCATGTACGAACCAGAGGACACGGATGATGTTGAAGGAGAGGCTGTGCAGAACGTGATGGACCGTCTTGCGGATGGCTGGCAGTACTTTGTTGAGCACTACGTCCCGGAGGAGAGTTCCAAAAGATCTTCAGGATGGGACAATGATCAGAGAACCGGGAACTCAAGAAATTTTAGGCCATATGGTGCTCGTCAGTTCTTGGTGCTGAAAGGAGGAAGGTATATCATTGGTTGAAGGTCAAGTGACTATCAGACATTGAAGTACAATCTGCTGTAACATACCCAGATCATACAAATGCAGGTCAAACGAAAAACATAAACGTTGTGTAAGCGTGCACAATAGTGTGATTACAATGCACATTATCACAGCACTGGGGACATTGTATCGACTGTCAACATGTATCTAAGTGAACTCTCAACGTTTTTTAATGGATTTTGCGAAGGAAATATTCCAGATTCTTTCTCATGAGCAACTATGGTACATCGGTGTGTTCTGCTTCGTCTCTTGGATGACGCCATCTTGTTCTTGCTATTTCAACTACTGGTGCTATGACGAGGCTCATTTTTGTGACTGTGGGTTTCTTTATTTTCTCTTGGATTTGGCTTAAGTAGCTCTCACCTGTTAATACATCGTCGATGTTGCTATCCATATCATTATTAAAGTGTTACTTTCACGAGATCGTTGTCATGTTGATTCCAGTGGATAGTGAATCCATCATCAGAGATGCCAAGGCGAGAATCACATAGCGATTGTAGCATGTTTTAGCACAAAATAGTAAGTTCCTGCTTTCTTTGGCAGGAAAAAGCAACCGAAACAAACGGTATGCATTAGAGTTATTTTATATATGCAAAAAGAGGTCATATTGGAACTACTTCCAGACTGTACAGAATGTTAATGCGCATTTTAGGATTTGTTGCTTTTTACGAGCACCGTTAGTAAGAAATGAGAACACGTTGAATTGATTTACTGATCCACAAAGTCGGGGAACTACGACTGACCAAATTACCGATCCAACCACAATGTCACCTGTAACGACCAGGTTGGTGGGTTGTTCTCAGTCTGAATTTTCCAGGCCTGTGTGTGTCTGTATGTGTATGTGCGTGCGTGCGTGTGCGTGTGCGTGTGTTGTAGGGGGAGATAAAAATTATGAACGACTTTATACCGTTAGGAGGTTTAGCGCTTGAGTTCTTTAAAAGTTCAGGATCATGTATTCAAGATTCATCTGATCTTTTTCTTTCTCTTTTGTCATGTCGTGTATCAAGATAGCAGGTATTTCCTTGTCAGATAACACAGAGACAATGGACTTACATTGATCCTGAAGACCACTGCCACATCCTCCCTCTTTACAGATGAACGTATTAGTGACCATAGTACTGTGCTGACAAGCATGGATAATTTGAGATTCGGACAAATCGCATTGTACGACCTAGGCGTCACAGCTGAACAAGAATGACAGCGATCGAAGTCTTCTCCGAAAGGATTGATGTTTCTGTTCACGGTCGCACAAAGGCCAGGATGAAGATATAGGTCTAATTCACATGGGCTCGAATTTCAGTAAAACTTCACAAACTAGGATGTATTCTCGCAATCACAAATTACCTGCCCTTGATTTCCATTTGCGAATTTGATTGGCTACGCTACAGTCCTAACGTACCGATCAGAATGCCAGTTGCAAACCAGCCTGAAATTTGGGTTGGCAACATCATCAGCATAGCGGCCAATTCCATTGACCTTGACATAGTTTACATCAAAATTCAGCTGAAAAACTGGCTGACTCAAAATGGAAAACACCGAAAATGTTTTTGAAAGGATACCTTCATGTCCAGGAATACGGCGGCTTTGTTTCCTAGGTATAACGAGTTACCTACTTTACTCTTTCCCTTTTCTTTGTCACCCGTTAAGGTCCGGGTTAGAATGAACCTTCAGTAACCCATGCTTTTCGTAAGGGGCGACTAACGGGATCGGGTGGTCAGGCTCGTTGGCTTGGTTGACACATGTCATTGGTTCCCAATTGCGCAGATCGATGCTCGTGCTGTTGATCATGGATTGTCTGGTCCAGACTCGATTATTTACAGACAGCCGCCATATAGCTGGAATATTGCTG
>VKKT01003675.1:84696-96267 GCA_008038995.1 Haliotis laevigata | reverse complement strand
GTGTCAACCAAGTCAGCGAGTCTGACCACCCGATTCCGTTAGTCGCCTCTTACGACAAGCATTGGTTAGTGAAGATCAATATTCTAACCCGGACTTTCACGGGTACAGCCTTTAGATAATCGTGACTGGATCAGTCAATCACGATCAGTCAATCATTGATTACCATGGTGACGAGACACGAGGATATGCATTAACCGTGTCAGTGAGCCTGAAGACCAAGTCCCCTTAGTTGGCCTGTACGACAAACGCCATTTGATAATCACCAACTGATTTGACAATATAAGTGTTTCAATCTAAGGTTGCATGTACAGTGCAGGACATGAAAATGAACAAATGTATGCGTCACATAACTGATCTTGCTCGGGCAACTAACAAGCAAATTAATGGGTCAGACTAGTATGCAATCTGAAGTACGCCTTTAATGTATTATTCGGAAAGTTCTTATAGATTTTTAACCGTTTTACGTTTTCCTGTTATAAATTGACGTATTAAACGTAAAATTCATTTTCTACTGTAGTAAACAGGCGTGAAAATGCAGAACAATATTTTTGGTCAGGGTTGGTGATTGAGGATTTCATTATCTGTCGGCGACATTAAATCGCGTGTCTTTTGTCGTAATTAGGACATCATATGTTAAGAGGSCAATATACACACAAACACTTCATATTACCTGATGAATTGTTATTTGAGCCTATGATACATGTGAACATGCCTGCTGTTATGTCATGTCACTGAACGTAGAGCATTGAGAAGAGTGAGTGAGTGAGTGAGTAAAACGCTTACGTCACATCGGCAATATTGTAATATCGTAACGACAAAAAGTTACGTACTAAGAATAAATATATGTATACGTTTCAAACCCCTGTCAGTGAAGGATAGTATAACGACTGGATTATCACAAATTAATTAAAACTAGTTTGCGTTCAGTGTAAAATGCTAAATCATTTCCAAACAACACAATAAATTATAAAATCAGGCTATAGACCGTCAGCAACTGAAGGTAGATCACCATACTAGGGACTATGGGGACTTACATTACTTTTGCTACCTGCATGGAGCCTAACTGGATGCATATCATCCCTACAGCTGTTTGGTGAAAGAAGAGTCGATTGTATGATACCAACTGTGTCATAGAAAAGGGGGTTTTCAGTGACAAGGGATTCACATTATTAGGAGTACAGCATATGATCGCATAAGCAACTTGAAAGATGACTAGCAATGATGTATGTGTAAAGCTAATGGCTGGTTTCAACATTTTGATATTACTGAAAGCACTGTCCAGGACAAGTAAAACTATAACTGATTATGTTAAACACATGTGCCTTTAACTATGTTGTATTCGTATTTGTGAATATGTCTAGACTTGTTCTCGCCTCTGTAGAGCTTACACAATAAATAGGCAATGTTAAATTTGAAGTCAGTTACTCACGCTAAAGAAATGTACTCCAACTGATTGTATCTCATGTAAATCTTAGGTCGGAAACATAAAGTCGGCGTAAGAGGGCAAAATGTTCCTGGTGTCTGTCGCTGGATTGTCACATGCTCACAACCAATCTCTAGGAACAGCATAGTTAACGTTGCTTGTGCTAAATGACATGACACAAAAAGTACTGTAGGAATTCAAAGAAAAGACCCGTTGGAAAATCAAATTTCGGATGTAACACCGGATTTTGAATACGACGTCAGTTATGATGTTTCTCTAGGCCTTGATGGACATTCAGAGAATGGTAGAGCAGAAAGGCATGACATCTGCCATCGATGGGACAATCACGTAATTTCGTGCAGAAAGGATCATGTTGACTACAGTAGGGTTCCACGTGTTTTGTCTCGTCAGTTTGATGCTAAATCGATAATGCACACAGGCTACTGAAATTGAAACGCAGTCAAGTAACATTGTGCGTTCTTCTTGTCGGTTTGAATTATCGTCACATTTTGTCAGTTTTCTTAAAGTAGTCTATAAATGTACCTTGGATTCACTGTCATTCATGGCTTGTATACATTAAGAGTTTCTCAAGGTGTTACAGAGGGATGCTGAGAGCCACGTGGAATCCTTGTGTGATGGTTATCATTAATACGACATAATACCACTCAACAAATGTTAAACAATGGCCATTTCTTCTGATCCTGTTGATCAGGACATTTATAATAGAAGCACACCAGGTCTCAAAAGCATCCGCAATAGCGGATTGCAATATCACCTTCTAAAAAATGAGACAGTGCTACAGTCAGATTGAATCGACAAAAATGATTGACATAAACCGACAAAGGCAAGTTAAGTTAATATCTCCATGATGACTGTCTTTGGTAGTCATATACACACAACCAATCACCAGGAACAGCATACGGTGCAAGCCAAAATATGGATTTACATCGGACTTCATGTTTGGAAATTTCTCCACATGTGTTACCTATTATCCGTTTTCTAGCTTTATTGAGTTTTTTTTATCATGTTTCAAAAATCTGATATGATGATCTGTGTATACTTCGACTTAAATATACATCTAGAGCTGTAAATAATGACATTAGCCTCTGCACTGAACATGGTGCTGTCATTCCGTAATCTTAAACACATTATTGTGGATCCTTTGATAGTGTCTCTAATATCTGTGCCACCATCATTGGCTCCACCTGTGATGATGATGACTTGTAAGTATCATAAGTACTCTAGCTCGTAAGAGAAATGGTAGATAAGAGAAAACTTGAGCTGAGCCAGGGTTTCATTGTCAAGAATTATTTTAGATGCAGGAATATATTGTTCTTTGTAAAGAGGATTAAACCACAGTCATATGCTGGACTGGATGTATTAGAACCTAAATTAGTAATATACTGGAAAGATAATTTAAGATAATTTGGGCGGCTCATCAAATTCCACATATGAGGTATGAATCAGTGATGTTCCGAAGACTCCAAATAAAAAAAACAGGGTTTAATCAGAGATTATTGTCCATACTCGATCATTCTGAGTACATGTCACCTGTGCCCCAACACACTCTACATCCATTTCCTCAAATTGAAATATGATTCCGTTCCTTCAACATAACATATACACCCATATTATAACATAAATTATTCGCCTGTATCACCGATATACAATTTACATCTATTCCCTTGATTTAACATTGACGTCTATATCGTCTACGTATAACTTGCACCTATAACCTAGAAACAAATATGTTATTTAAACCTTAATTATTTGTGAGACCATACCAAAAATACAGAATAAGTGCAAATACCCTCCAGATATACAAAATATTTTGAAGACGGGGAGAAAAAGAAAAATTATAATTTGTTTGTTCTTCAATTTTTTTACATTACAGTTTTAAAATATAAAACATAGGGCATATTTGTATCTTAGGACATCTGAGGTACGGCTACCATATCAAACACTTTTCATCTTGGAGGTGATCCTGGACAGATACATTGTTACATGCGGTTTTGTTCCCTATATATGCTTTAAAATAAAATTTATATTCGATAATGCCGAAGCATGGTTCAAAAGATAGATGGCGTCTTCAATCTCAACATGAAAACATAGAGAACCGGGAACACCATTTTACCTTCAGAAAAGATCTAAATGTATATCACAAACATTTAAATATTCCACATATCATCATGTCAGAGACATACGTGTATTTGCTTCACTTCAGTCCTTATACGTAGTCTGTGTATCCACAGAGAACGAGTTGCCAGAACGTCTGAGCGTTAAGTGATGGTTCTCTGTATGTGAAACAGGTTCATATAAGTGTCACGAGTCCTGATGCTTTAATGTTATGATCGGTACAATTAGACGTCTAAGAGCAGTGTCAAACTAGGATTGCCTCGATCCTTGTTTAACCTTCTTAGCATTACTTATGCTTTTGACTCAGACGTTCATCCACCGGAATAAGAAAAGGGTTTCTTAGATTATGATCGTTAAACATTACTTTGAGGAGATTGATTTACAGCCTCAACCAAACGTGTCCACGCGAACAAAACCAAGACCTAGAGATCTCGAGGTGCTGTGTCAAACGACGATTTCCTCAGATGAAAGGATCACTTTCTGTTAATATGCCAGCAGTCGTTTTCAGTCGATTCCACTTTAAACTATTCATAATAACAATATTGTCAAAAACACTTTCTATGTAAGCCCAACGCGGTTTCTTATGACACGATCCTATTTAAACCTTCTTCACCATAATTATGCTTTGACGTCCATCCATGGCACGACCCAAAATAAGAGGGCATCATGATAATCATAAAATCAGTTGGAATAACCCCGTATACAACCTCAAACAGACGTGCCTCCGCACACAAACCTGTGTTATCGTATTTAACACGCCAAGTGTAATGGTTTATAACACTAAATTGTTTGAACCTTTCGACATTTATCTGACTGACAAGGTTTCAGGAAAATCATGGTAAATAGGCGGACATGGCTTACAAAATGTTATACGTACATCCCCAGTTGTTCCACTCCCCATTGTTCTGAGGGCGTAGGTTTGCCACTTCCCAATCTGTTGACTGGTATGTCTGTGATTAATTTCTTCAATGCCTTCATGGACATTTTACAGCAGGTTCAGCATAATCAGATTGTGTCCACATCTTTTGTCAACCTCGTGCACTAATAGAGGCTAAGCTAATGGCACACATATATATTGACGTTATTAAATATATTTCAGGCATCTGCAGTGGAACAAGAAAGTTTCCTTTTCAAACTTGTCCCTTCCTCCGTCTTGCCATAAGCCCTCCATAGGCCGTTTTCTCTAACTGTGATGATGTAGTTTTTAACTGTCCTTCGTCAATAGGTTTTTATAATTTAATTGCGTTTACTGTTAATTTATAACTTTTTAAGTCACAATATGGCTGAAATATTGCCGATGTGACTATAAATTNCATAAGCAACTTGAAAGATGACTAGCAATGATGTATGTGTAAAGCTAATGGCTGGTTTCAACATTTTGATATTACTGAAAGCACTGTCCAGGACAAGTAAAACTATAACTGATTATGTTAAACACATGTGCCTTTAACTATGTTGTATTCGTATTTGTGAATATGTCTAGACTTGTTCTCGCCTCTGTAGAGCTTACACAATAAATAGGCAATGTTAAATTTGAAGTCAGTTACTCACGCTAAAGAAATGTACTCCAACTGATTGTATCTCATGTAAATCTTAGGTCGGAAACATAAAGTCGGCGTAAGAGGGCAAAATGTTCCTGGTGTCTGTCGCTGGATTGTCACATGCTCACAACCAATCTCTAGGAACAGCATAGTTAACGTTGCTTGTGCTAAATGACATGACACAAAAAGTACTGTAGGAATTCAAAGAAAAGACCCGTTGGAAAATCAAATTTCGGATGTAACACCGGATTTTGAATACGACGTCAGTTATGATGTTTCTCTAGGCCTTGATGGACATTCAGAGAATGGTAGAGCAGAAAGGCATGACATCTGCCATCGATGGGACAATCACGTAATTTCGTGCAGAAAGGATCATGTTGACTACAGTAGGGTTCCACGTGTTTTGTCTCGTCAGTTTGATGCTAAATCGATAATGCACACAGGCTACTGAAATTGAAACGCAGTCAAGTAACATTGTGCGTTCTTCTTGTCGGTTTGAATTATCGTCACATTTTGTCAGTTTTCTTAAAGTAGTCTATAAATGTACCTTGGATTCACTGTCATTCATGGCTTGTATACATTAAGAGTTTCTCAAGGTGTTACAGAGGGATGCTGAGAGCCACGTGGAATCCTTGTGTGATGGTTATCATTAATACGACATAATACCACTCAACAAATGTTAAACAATGGCCATTTCTTCTGATCCTGTTGATCAGGACATTTATAATAGAAGCACACCAGGTCTCAAAAGCATCCGCAATAGCGGATTGCAATATCACCTTCTAAAAAATGAGACAGTGCTACAGTCAGATTGAATCGACAAAAATGATTGACATAAACCGACAAAGGCAAGTTAAGTTAATATCTCCATGATGACTGTCTTTGGTAGTCATATACACACAACCAATCACCAGGAACAGCATACGGTGCAAGCCAAAATATGGATTTACATCGGACTTCATGTTTGGAAATTTCTCCACATGTGTTACCTATTATCCGTTTTCTAGCTTTATTGAGTTTTTTTTATCATGTTTCAAAAATCTGATATGATGATCTGTGTATACTTCGACTTAAATATACATCTAGAGCTGTAAATAATGACATTAGCCTCTGCACTGAACATGGTGCTGTCATTCCGTAATCTTAAACACATTATTGTGGATCCTTTGATAGTGTCTCTAATATCTGTGCCACCATCATTGGCTCCACCTGTGATGATGATGACTTGTAAGTATCATAAGTACTCTAGCTCGTAAGAGAAATGGTAGATAAGAGAAAACTTGAGCTGAGCCAGGGTTTCATTGTCAAGAATTATTTTAGATGCAGGAATATATTGTTCTTTGTAAAGAGGATTAAACCACAGTCATATGCTGGACTGGATGTATTAGAACCTAAATTAGTAATATACTGGAAAGATAATTTAAGATAATTTGGGCGGCTCATCAAATTCCACATATGAGGTATGAATCAGTGATGTTCCGAAGACTCCAAATAAAAAAAACAGGGTTTAATCAGAGATTATTGTCCATACTCGATCATTCTGAGTACATGTCACCTGTGCCCCAACACACTCTACATCCATTTCCTCAAATTGAAATATGATTCCGTTCCTTCAACATAACATATACACCCATATTATAACATAAATTATTCGCCTGTATCACCGATATACAATTTACATCTATTCCCTTGATTTAACATTGACGTCTATATCGTCTACGTATAACTTGCACCTATAACCTAGAAACAAATATGTTATTTAAACCTTAATTATTTGTGAGACCATACCAAAAATACAGAATAAGTGCAAATACCCTCCAGATATACAAAATATTTTGAAGACGGGGAGAAAAAGAAAAATTATAATTTGTTTGTTCTTCAATTTTTTTACATTACAGTTTTAAAATATAAAACATAGGGCATATTTGTATCTTAGGACATCTGAGGTACGGCTACCATATCAAACACTTTTCATCTTGGAGGTGATCCTGGACAGATACATTGTTACATGCGGTTTTGTTCCCTATATATGCTTTAAAATAAAATTTATATTCGATAATGCCGAAGCATGGTTCAAAAGATAGATGGCGTCTTCAATCTCAACATGAAAACATAGAGAACCGGGAACACCATTTTACCTTCAGAAAAGATCTAAATGTATATCACAAACATTTAAATATTCCACATATCATCATGTCAGAGACATACGTGTATTTGCTTCACTTCAGTCCTTATACGTAGTCTGTGTATCCACAGAGAACGAGTTGCCAGAACGTCTGAGCGTTAAGTGATGGTTCTCTGTATGTGAAACAGGTTCATATAAGTGTCACGAGTCCTGATGCTTTAATGTTATGATCGGTACAATTAGACGTCTAAGAGCAGTGTCAAACTAGGATTGCCTCGATCCTTGTTTAACCTTCTTAGCATTACTTATGCTTTTGACTCAGACGTTCATCCACCGGAATAAGAAAAGGGTTTCTTAGATTATGATCGTTAAACATTACTTTGAGGAGATTGATTTACAGCCTCAACCAAACGTGTCCACGCGAACAAAACCAAGACCTAGAGATCTCGAGGTGCTGTGTCAAACGACGATTTCCTCAGATGAAAGGATCACTTTCTGTTAATATGCCAGCAGTCGTTTTCAGTCGATTCCACTTTAAACTATTCATAATAACAATATTGTCAAAAACACTTTCTATGTAAGCCCAACGCGGTTTCTTATGACACGATCCTATTTAAACCTTCTTCACCATAATTATGCTTTGACGTCCATCCATGGCACGACCCAAAATAAGAGGGCATCATGATAATCATAAAATCAGTTGGAATAACCCCGTATACAACCTCAAACAGACGTGCCTCCGCACACAAACCTGTGTTATCGTATTTAACACGCCAAGTGTAATGGTTTATAACACTAAATTGTTTGAACCTTTCGACATTTATCTGACTGACAAGGTTTCAGGAAAATCATGGTAAATAGGCGGACATGGCTTACAAAATGTTATACGTACATCCCCAGTTGTTCCACTCCCCATTGTTCTGAGGGCGTAGGTTTGCCACTTCCCAATCTGTTGACTGGTATGTCTGTGATTAATTTCTTCAATGCCTTCATGGACATTTTACAGCAGGTTCAGCATAATCAGATTGTGTCCACATCTTTTGTCAACCTCGTGCACTAATAGAGGCTAAGCTAATGGCACACATATATATTGACGTTATTAAATATATTTCAGGCATCTGCAGTGGAACAAGAAAGTTTCCTTTTCAAACTTGTCCCTTCCTCCGTCTTGCCATAAGCCCTCCATAGGCCGTTTTCTCTAACTGTGATGATGTAGTTTTTAACTGTCCTTCGTCAATAGGTTTTTATAATTTAATTGCGTTTACTGTTAATTTATAACTTTTTAAGTCACAATATGGCTGAAATATTGCCGATGTGACTATAAATTTTAACTCACTCACTCACTCAAAGGCCGTTAATGTTGTGATGACATACTTTGTCATTAATATGAGTTTCGCAAATGAATGCAACGTGATGCGGCTGCACAGAAGCACGTGTCATCAGCAACACATGCTTGTGACAAGAGGTGACAAACGGGATCGGGTGGTCAGGCTCTCTACCATGCTTCATGTGTGTCCTCATATCCAGTTTCGTAGACACACAAACAAACGCTGACTCACTGAGTGTAAAGTATTCATTATTATCCAGAATCAGTTGATGAGACCCTCCCATACACTATGCACGTTAGACCACATATCAACGGGAAATTACTTCACCGCCATATGCAATGTCACTCATCATCAACGGTAAAAATATCTGCTTCCATGTCACTTAACATTTACTATGGTCAATGATGCTGGACATAATGAAAACATAAAGCCGTCGGTGTACACTTGCCCATGTATTTGCCACATCAAAGGAACTTTCACACAGGAAGCTACATATTCATAAAAATCACCTACATTGGCCAATCATGATTAAATTAAAATAATGACTCCTCTTTAAACACATACATTGGGCTTCGTGGGAATTGATATGGGGATGTGGATATCGAACTCCAGAATAATATTTTCGTATTTTTTAAGTATGATATGAATACCTCTAACATTTTATCTCAAAAGTTAGAATATGAAGTAAACGTTTTGCTGGAAAACGTGGAAGCTTGCAATGAACATAAATCACTCAAATGAGTTTACTGGAAGCCTATGACATTTAGAAAATCCTCTATTGGTATTGGCCATGGAACCGTAAGTATGAAAGTCTATCCTGTCAAAAATCGGAAGGATCTGAATGCGTCTGGCTCCGAAAATAGTGTACAATTGATTTCTGTATTTTACCTTCTCTTATCACAGTTGAGAAAATGCTGACAACAGCGAAATATGATCTTCTGTGGTTTTCTAGGATGCTGTTTCCGCCAAGGTAGTTAAATAGGCATGATTAACTCTGTAGAGTTTGCACAATTTGGGAAAGATGTCTATTATCATCCGGGGATGTCAGATGCAATTTATATTTAATGTGCTAGCTCAGTGAGAGTCTCCATGTTCTGAATAATATTTTTTAAGTTCTTAAAAGCCTAATGCTAAGCCCTACAAGATATGGGAATCAATTCTTTGTATTCTAAGGAGATTCATTCTGATGGCAACTTCCACAGACTATGACACGTGGGTCATCCTGCAAGGTAGTCATACTGGAGCATACCCACGGTTTGTATGGATTGACCGTGATTGGATGATAATCTACTTGCCTTGAATGTGTTTGTGGCTGTTGATCAAGAAACGGTCCAGGCAATTGTTTACAAACAACATCGCACAGTTGTGATCCTGCTGAAACAAATATCTGCACATGATATAGTCAGAATTGTACAATCGATTCCGCTTGTAGCAGAAATTTCTTATGGATGTGGAAAGGGTTTTGTCGCTTCTAATTATGTCGTTTAACTTTCAAAAGATTATGCAGATTAGAACAGATCGCGCAAAAAGCAAGAATACCCTTTTCAAGAGATAACAGACTGTGAATTTCCTGATTTGCCGATTCACGTTCTGTTATCCTGTAACTATGTGGAGATTACCATCACTAGTCACTTCTAAGTATGCACAACCCTGTACGCACTAGATGATCCTGTATGGATTTAGAAGAAGACTTCTCCGTCTTCCAGTTCATTTGTCTTCATCCTTTTTTTCTTACTAAAATGTCGTGTCGTCAACAATGCTTTAATCTCGCCACAACATGACGGACTCCATTTTCTTGTAGATTGTCTTATGTGAGGGCCGTCGTATAATTCTCTTGCTTGGACGTTTATAATTTCCATGAACTGGTTCCATGTTTCTGCTACTGGACTGAAGTCCCCGAGTTTCATCATAGGTCGGAATTATGTATCACCAACAAAGTGATCCATTCTTATGTTTTTCACTGCCGCCTTTTTGCCCGACTGAAGCTGAGAAGACAGTTAATCGAGATGATTATTTTTTGCATTAATACTCTATATCATATTCAATCTGTCTGTTGCTGTTTTAACCTCATCCACGGTTATGTCACAGGAAAGATCATCCTGCATGCAAGCATTACAGTCATGGGAATCATGTTCATCGACATACTTATCTACAAAGTCATCAAACACAGTGACACCATCAGTGCTTACTTTTGGGCTCAACAAATCTTTAAAGTAAATATACCATGATTCTGCAGATACATGACATCTGTCAGGATACTCTGACACAGAAGGACATATATTCACATTTTCGTCATAAAAAAGCTGAGGTGTAGCTGCTAAAGGGAGGTGATCAGACTCAGGGCGTCATATTACTGTAAAGTCAGTCACTGATGTATATACTGAGTCAAAAAAGAAACTTCACATTCTTTCATCAGGGCACTTTAAAAGAACAAGAGATGGAAAGATGGTTAAATTGTTATTATTTCATTGCTGAGATCTGTGTGATGACTCGATACACTGACAGTGCCATAATCAGTTCCATTAGGCTACACCGCCGTTCCAAAACAAGGGTATACAGAATGTCAAGTCACAAGAATAAAAATGCGAACTTTCTCAGTTGAATATCGTGTATGGCCGCCCCGCGCATTCACCACTGCCAAACACCGTCTCCTCATCGACTGCCTGATACTTGTGAACACGTGGTTGGGGATTCTGCCCCATTGCTGTTGCAAGGCAGCGCCAAGTTCCTGCAAATTCTGAGGTTGGTTCCTAAGACCACGAAGCCTTCTCCCAAGNGCATCCCAAACGTGCTCTATTGGATTAGGGTCAGGGGACCTCGATGGCCAGTCCATGACGTTGATTCCAGCGTTTTGTCAACATCGCGGTATGCCGCCGAGCATTATCATGCTTGAAGTGTAGACCTGGGCCATGAGCAGACATGAAGGGAACGAGTTAAGGGGTGAGCACCTGGTCGTGGTAAGCAGCTGTGAGGTTTCCACGGATGACCAGAAGTCGGGAACGGTTGTTCCCACAGAAA